>JAJOOO010009339.1:0-53231 GCA_029582685.1 Solanum piurae | reverse complement strand
GAAGCTGGTGGATGTTATTTATCGCTTCCCACGACTGCCTGAGCCACCAGACCTCGGACCTGGAAACTTTGAGAACTGCAACCTCAAGTAGGCAGAATCATGGTCATGTTCATCCATTTTGTAACCTGGCAAAATTCAACAGCAGAGACCACTTGTAAGATTATTCCACAAGAAACCTCATAGATGATGGTAGTAAATTCCAAAAAGTTGTATTTTTTAGTTATTGTGCACACGTGAGTTGGCCTCATAGACAGAACGAAAATATGCATCTGCAAGTCCAGAGAAGCATGAAAAAACAGATCAATCATATTTCATAATGGTGGGTAACAGAGTACAGGAGCAACTAGCAAGAAACCAAAGAAAAGAGGACACCATGCCACAGCAGTAGATAGAAGGTATTGCCAGTCCTATGAATCTAGAATGCAAGTAGTGTCATATAATCATGTAAAAGAATAGTTAACCAAAATAGGAGAATGAGAATTTGCCACCGCAGCATGTCATACAAATAAATGACCCAGATATCACAAGAAAATGTGGAACATTAGATATTTAAACTGAATGAAGCGAGCGAGGACATGTTAATTATCACAGCAGACGCTAGAGAGTAACCCCATCCTCTAAATAAATGATTGGACAGCAAGTATAATCACATTAATTATGTAAAATATTAGCGACATCATCTTGAATGGCAGACCTAACAGCAGTCCTACAAGTCAATCTGGATTTTTAGGAGTAATAAGTGGAACTACAGTAAAATTTCTTTATAGTTTTGGATATTTTATTTGAAATATAGGTAAGGTATTTTACACAAGAAATGGGTGAAGGAATAGACAGATCAAAAGAAAAGGACTACAGACAAAAGTCAAAGGAGGCAGTGCTTCTTCCCTAAGGTGCATTGCCCATAGGGCTTTGCACGTGCACAAAGAGGAGAGGTCATCAATGGATGTACAGATCTAAGGGAAGATAGCATATAAAGCAAGTGGGTTTTACTCCACAGATTACCCCACAATTTAACTATGTAAAGGAATGAAGAAGAGCACTCATGCATCTGAAACAAATTGAACTACCAATGATCTGTAGATTGAAAAAGCAAAGTGAGAGAATGGCACTTAGAAAACGCTATAGCAACACCCACATACACTGAGTGAACATTATAGATCAGATCACTGCGGCTGAGATAACAAGTCACTAATGGAAGTTGGACAGTGGATTATTATAATTTAGAAAAAAATCACCTTGCAATGCACTTAAAGCAGTAGCTGCACACGCTGGATCTACGAAATCCACAAAGCAAAGTATAATAGGATCTCCACCACGCTGCAAAATGAAGTTTTTATCAAAACACCACCTGGTAGATAAATACTATACTAATAGAAAAGGCATAAACATCAACTTACATGTTTTGATTCCTTTCTAACAAGTCTGACTTCTTTGTAGCCCACAAAGGGACGAAAAATGTCTTTTAAGTGCATTAGGGAAAGAGTAACAGATATATTCAGAAATTAAGTAGAACTGTTCAATAATGATTCAGTAAATTACATCTCAAAGGATACGGGCTACTTCTCTCCTGGAGCTGTCTGAAGGAAGTCCCTCTATGTAGAGGGTGTTAGAAGCATCAGGAGGGAGAGATAGTGTTTCACGAGGCCTCGGCATAGGTTCGACTGGCAGTTGTCCACTAAATACCATAGCTCTTCCATTTGGTGCTAGCTCTGGCCCACGAGCTGATGGAAGCGGATCACGAACAGGAAGGGCAGGTATACCACCACCACCTGCTCTAACTAATCCAACCCCCTTGTAGTTGTTATTAGCTTCGCCGACTGGAAGAGAAGAAAGTTGCTACAGGAGGAAGAGGAAGAATAATAAAAACAAAATCCAAATTAGCACGAAATCCAAGCATGCCTGAGGAATGTAGGAGCACTGTCAGCTTCAGTGATTACCAAACTCTGGAGATAACGATCATATGCTGATCCGATTGACTGTGTGTCCACTACTCGAGGTACACCACGATCATATGCTGATCCGATTGATTGTGTGTCCACTACTCGAGGTCCTTCACGATCATCATTCCTTCCTAAGTAATGATGCACTTCATGAGCTGATGGCATCCCAGATTGTGGAATATCTGGTACTGCAAAGAAATATAGTCAAACCACAAATAATTTTCAAAACAGATAACAAAGTGAGTGCAGAATTTTACTGGCATGGAATATATTTTTTCCTCAAAACAGGATAAAGATTCATTTGCCAATAGGTAAGATCAAAATGGCCTTCTTGCACATAAAAGCACATCATACACAGCAATCACAGCAAGACTGAAGCAAGAACATAGGGCACTGGGAACAAGTACAGAATATAAAAGGCAATTGCTGATGGAAAATCTCGTAGCTAAAATCATCAGTGACATAAAAATACAGGGCCAATTTCAAAAATCAGCATCAGGCTCAAGGTAGAACTGGAAATTTGGTGACATAATAAGTTAGCAACCATTGTAGAACCAATACAGGGAGGATGCATAAACAGTTCCAGCATTGACTCTGAAACCACAAATTGTTACACAATAAGCTGGTAAAGAGGAATGAGATGAAATTGGCCAATCATTTTCCCGAAAGGGGCTTCTGCAGTAATGAGAAATTGAGAAAAGGAAGTAAAACTAAGATGTAGAACTCTGTTTTAGACAGAACATTACTCAACAAGATCCAACATCACTATAATCGTACAAAGAACTGGGAGAGGGGACAAAGCAACTTATTAGAATTCATTGGGTTGGTTGTGATTAGGTCAAAGGGGCTTGTTAAGGTTGAAACCAATCAAAACACACCACAAAGTAATAAGAAAAGAAACACATGAGGTTAAATTTTGAATTTGGAGCTAAAATCCTCTTCATTTGGCACAAGAACAATCCAGTTTTCCACCTTCCTCCTATCTTCTTCTTTCTCTGTTTTTTGTCCTTGATTTCAGTGAATCATGAGAAGTCTATAAATGGGGCAGCAGAATCTCAAAGAAGAAATGGTGTCTTACTTTTACAAAAACAAAAAGTTCTACACATTTGGTTTCAACTCACATGTGCCAAGAATATTAAAAAAGAAGTAGATCCAAATGACAACATGGATGAAAAAAAAGTGTAGCTAAACAACACGTGCTACCTAAGCGTATGTAACTACAACTGTAAATTGGTATGCACAAACTACACATGAAAATCCTTAGAATAGATGGTCAAAACTCAAGGCATGTCCTTGCTAATTCTAAAAGTTACTCCAGCCTCAAATCGAATTTTGTGTTTCCTTAAGAAACCTCCACCAATAAAACCATGATTAATTTAGCCGTAAAGCTTAAGTAATTGATTAACCTAACTTTTTAAGAGCCAAATTTTACCATTTCCAAGATAATGCTCTACAAACCTCCAGTCTCCTGATGTTTTTGCATTTCAATACATGCACAGAGAAACTACATAAAATAAGATTTATTACCAGAAACATCATAAGACAACCACTAGACACTTCGATGTTTTCAACCCGTCTATCTCCAACCATACCAGAGTCACACATCCTAATAAAGGGATTTAAGAAATGCAAGAATGCAACTCCTAGTATTCAAACTTGCGACAAAATGCAATTTTGAAACCCCGTACACCATGGGGATCCAGAAATAGGGATGGCAACAAGGCGGGGTGGATGTGGATGCGGGGCAGGTCAGATTTGGAGCTATGCGGGGCAGGGCGGGTTTGGATTTTTGTGGGGCAGGGAGGGGCGGGGCAGGTTGTAGATGTTGAAAATTTATTGTGGGGTGGGGGTGGGGCGGGGCGGGGGCAGATTTGTAGATGTTTCTTTTAGATTTTGTTGTGGATTCGCAATATTTCAAACAACTTCCAAGCAACAGCAGTCTCAACATCCAGTTTGGACACTAATTAATTACTTTGAATTTAAACGTTTGATAAAGAAGTAAAGAATGTACCAAATTCAAATCAAATACGAAGAACAAATGAAATCTCAGAACATACTTCATTTGCAATATCCCCAAACCATTGGATGATAATAATTAAGATGATCTGGGTTGTAGGAAGAAAAAAAAGGTGCCCAGTTGCAAACATAAAAGTAAAAAAGCTGAACGGGGGGATAAATAGGGCAGGTTAAAAAACAAAAAAATTATCAAACGGGGCAGGGCAAGGCTTCACCCACCCTATTGCCATCCCTATTCAAAAATTACGACAGAGGCAGATCTAGGGAGGTGGGGAGTGTTCACCTGAACCCCCTCAGCAAAAAAATTACCATTATATATATGGTAATCTTTTTTATTTCTATGCACATATTATACATATTTTGACTCCCCTAAACACTAGAGTAGAGGTTGGCTTGTGGTTTAGGGGTTCAAAATTCACCTTGAGACTGCAAGTTCAAATTTTAGGCACTACATTTACATATTTCAAACCTCTTTAATGAAAATTCTGAATCCACCACCGACTTACATGTGGAAAAAATGTATTCATAATGAGATTAGTCTTGGTTCAGAACAAAGCAGAAGTATGGGCTTCTATTCATGGATCAGACCTATAAACTGAACTGGAGTTCAAACATGCGTGGAGTTTGATTGAGAAGGTTACTATGGAGGCCCTCGTTTTGTACCTTCCTCAAAGCAAATGGTTGATCAGAAAAATATCAAACACAGGTTAATGCTTGTTATAATAGTGAAAAGGATCAAGGATCTCCATTCCCCAGATTCACAAGTCTGCTCCCTAACTTTCTTCTCTTTGGATGCCTTATGTCCCCCATAGGTGTACTTGAACCTTTCCTTTTGTTTCTAAATCCTGTAAAGGCATCCTCAAAGGTTTTTGTTTCTCTACAAACTAGAATATCTTCTATTCTTGGATCTGCCGGAGTAAAGTTATAATTGTTTGCCTTATATAAACTTCTTAGAGATTGTTTTCTGCTCTATACTGATATCATGGAATGTTAATCTCAAAAAAAAAAAAAAGGAAAAAATGTATTCATTATTTTCGGTTCAATTAAACTTAGCTTCTCTACTATCTTCAAAGTTCATAAAACCCTAACACATCCTACAAAAACATTTCCATCTAACTTACAGTGAATTTCTCTTTCTTCAAACTCTCATCACGCATCAATCTATAACTTGAACTATTCCAAATGTCTAAAATGTAGTTCTTCACGACTGAAAAAAACCAAAAATGACTCCAGGATTCCACAATTTCTCACAATTTAAGCCATAATTACAAGCCAGTTTTCAAAGCAACATGAACAATTATTAGGCGTAAAAAAAAAAGATCATTTCTCCTCATAATCAAATATCAGCTACAAAAAGTGTTTAAACAAAAACTAGAAGATGTTCATACCATATTCAGTGCGAGGTCGTTTGAGCAATCCAGCAGATTGAGGAAGCTGCGGTTGACGATTCCAATAAGCATCCCCCATCTTTTCTTCTTCTCTACACTTATACTACAACAATTCACAACCCAAAAATGAAACAAATTTGGTAAAAAAACAGAGAGGGATAAAGGAATTAAGTAGAAATCTTTGATGATTTTGATTTGCGAAACCAAATTTTGGGGGAGAAGCTTAGGCTTTGTTGTTTTGTATTATCAGGTGTGCATGAGGTGTATGTTGTATGATACTACCTCTAATAGTTATCTGACACCTATTTATTCATATTTGGAAAAAATAACGTATTGTTAACTTTTATTCGAAGTTGAATTGTATTAGATCAATTTAAAAAATTAGATATTCAAAAACTTTTTTGTATAAGAAAAGTATTAAAACTTGTGACTTATCTTACGTCAAATGTTTAAAATAGTATTAATCAAAGTTTTATATAATTTGAATCTCAAAAATTAAAATATATCACATAAATCGAAATAAATGAATTTTATACTATTTTTGGTTAAGAAGGAAACATTTACAGTATTGTGTTGAGTAGGGTGGAACAAGAAGTAGAGTATTTGTTAGTGAAAAGCTTAAAATATAACAAAATTACAAGATTACAATTGAAAATAAAAATGAAGAAATAAATCTTTTTAGGCTGAGGCGCGGATATCTCGCTCTCTTTAAGGAGATTCAAGCCCACTGCAGCAAATGTTTTCACCGGTCCAGCAGTAGTCCTTCTTGACTTGTCCCCTCCAGGATACAACAGCCTTCACAAAGTATTACTCAACAACTCTGGACAAGAGTTGAGTCCAAAGCTCCACAAAAGAAACACCTCCCTTCAACTAATAAGAACTCTCTTTTTTGACAAACTTTATGTACTCTCTAATTTCTTGTGTATTGTGTCTTCCAAACCAAATGAAGACCACCACTATTTATACTACAAGAAGTCTTCCTAGCAATGAATAGGAAGATGATGGGGTAGTAAATAGTGAAGATAATGATCTTAGGAGTTACATAGATTACAAAGAATAATTAGGAATAAAGAGTGAAATAAAGTGAGTGCATCCAATGCCTCTAACGGGCAGAATGAAGAATGCCACTAGCCACTAACGGGCAGTATGTAGAGTTGCACAATAATATGCACCAAATGAAAATGTCAGAAACGGCAGAATCAATGTAATTAAGCCTCATAATACATTGTTCCAAGGATAATGAAAAAGAGACTAACGTTCTGGAAATGGAATGTGCATCTTAACTATAATTTTATAATATTAAAATGCTCCAAAACCAACAGTATTTGAGGCACAGTATTATATCAATTCGTATAATTAAATGAATTATTAGTATGAACGTCACACAAAAAAAAGAATGAGAGATTAATGATAGTGTTGTAATCTAAGTAAGGACTGCTACAAAATAAAGGATCGTGAATACCTTTTGGAGTGGTCTAGTGATTTATTCTCAAGATTTTCGTATTGGAGGCCTCAAATTTGAAACTCTTTGCCAACAAAAGCAAGGGTTGACCTTATGAGTCGAGCTCGTCGCATCGGACTTATCTAATGCGGTTTACTTCTCCTGTGTAGCTTGCGAGTTATTGTATAGGAACAAAAAATTTATCTTGTAATTAATTGATTCTAACAAAGGGATGCGAACATTAAATTCTTACATGCTTGCTCTTATAGAAGAAGAAAAATGGAATCAGGGGATTAGGGGAGAAGTCGAATTTATGATCAATATGTTATTTGTGTTGTTATCTTTTAAAATAATCTTTATAGAAATTTAAGTGACTTTTGAAGTGGTTTATGAATTTTTTGGGTTGTATCATTGTATCCAACAAAATTGATAAAATATATCCAATAAAATCGAGTATTTTGTTAATTACTCCAAACAAATGTTGTATTTGAATTATTTTTTTGTGTTGTTTTACTATATTTCAGTAAAATTGAAAAGTGTATCCAACAAAATTGAGTACTTTATTAACCCCTATAAATAAAGGTTGTATCTAACATAGACCGATTTGTCCTAAAATCATTGTATCTGAAAAAACAATGGGAGGAAGTATTGATACAACTTCAAGTGATCATAGATACAATATTTCCAACTAAACTAAACAAACAGATACAATAAAATTGAATTTAAGCAAACAAATACAACAAAATAGTTATATCAATGACAGTAATATGAATTTCAGAAGGTTATATATGAAATATTACACAAATTTCAGAAGATTATATATGAAATACAACACAAATTTCAATACTATGTATCATGTATCTTAATTATCAAAAGTATCATTTGTATATTAAATCAACAGCAAAGTAGTGTTATTTGTGAAAATTTCTCGTACTGTAACTCTAAAAATTATGTGGGCTTATTACCCAAAAAACCTATTTGGGCCATGAATGTGTCCACTAATTTAGATTGTTTTTCTTTGCGTGCAACTTTTCCAAAGTAGAAATTAAAAAGTTTAGACTTCGAAACTTTGATTTTAAATTTCAATGTCGAGAAATTAACCAAATTATTTATCTATTTTAAATGTAAGTTTTTTTTTGTCTATATCACTAATCCAAAAGGGCTAAAATATTTTGGTGTCAATATTATATATTCTTTTAATCAATTCATCATATTTGAGTAAAAGTTTGAGAAGAGTTCCTCTTTAATAAACACAATGAAAGTAACTAGAGTAGTATTTTGGAAAAATTGTTGTTTATTTAAAATATAGTAAGAATTGATTTAATGGCATATAAACGGTATATGTGGAAGATTCTGATAGAGCTAAGATTTTCACCAAGAAAATTTAAAATATAAATAAGCAAGCGTACGAAGAAATTAAGAAAATTCAACATCCATGCATAAAAATAATTCTGACAAGTAACTTTGGTGTGACATTTTTATTCGACCGTATTTGATTTTGAAGAAATTTGACTTAGAACAAATTCCCTATGTTTGTCATTAATTCTAAACACTTGTAACAAGAGAAAACATGAGATCCAAATGACTGTAAAAATAAAGATATTTAGTTCATTTTTACTCGTCCATTATACTATTTTGAAATGTCCTGTAATATTTGTTCAATTTATAAAATCAATGAATAGTTTATCACGTTGTGTCTATTTTACTTTTGCTATCAAATACTATATTTATTTTTCAATTTTTAAATTACTTATATTTAATAAGAATGATTTGATAAAATTACTTCTATTATTTACTGCTTCTTAATCCCTGTGTCAATATATTTTATATTCATCATCAATAAATAGAAGCAATGAAATAAATACATTACTATATATTCTACAAGCTCACGTGAATAATGGAATTTTAATTCTTTCACACTGTTTAGCATGCATGTGGTCTCCTTATTTTTGTTGGGAAATTTAATTGGATTCCTTACTTTTTCTGCATTTAACAAAGTGATAAAACCCTCCATATGTCCCATAATTTAATTTGTCCACATATACTTTTTCACAAACTATACTATTATATTAATATGCCACCAATTTCCTATAGTATTATTGTGGTCCAGATTGAAGACATTAAATGATGTTAATTTATATAGTATTAATAATTTATTACACTTTAAATGATATTATTATACTTGTAACTTTTAAATTTGTGATTAAATCCGCCTATTGAATCCGTCTATGTTGAATACTATAATAAGGTGCTATATTTTTATTTATCCGGTTTCACTACGATAAAAAAAATATTTAGTGGTGATAAATTTTCTTTTAGCCGTAATTAAGTTAATGTCATTGTATTCATAGCCGTTAAAGCCTTTTATAATTAGCAATACTTATACAAAGTATTGATATAAATATTCATATTTATTATTGATGTTAAATATAATATCAATTTATCCTCGTTTGCTCGTTTACTCTATTTATATATGGGATAGATCTGAAAAAAAGCTATATCATATTAGATATATTGCACGCAATCTCACCTTAAATTTATCTAAACAGGTTTTTTTACATAATTTAGATTTGTGATTAGTAATGCAACCAGAAAATTATATAAGAAACTACTAACCTAAGATTTGAATTTGCGAAGCTAGTTGGACCATTTTTTGTGTATTATGTTAAAGAAAATTTAATAATTTATAGTATATTATAAAACAATTATTTACGCCGTATAATTTTTTGACAAAAGAGATTCTATAGGCCCTTTTATCTCTAAGTCATACTGTAGAACGATCCATTCAAAAGTAGAAAAATAAAATAAATAATTAAAAAGGCAGAAATCAAATATTTTCAGACTTGTGGAGACAATTCTTCATAATTTTTAGCCCTCAAGAGGTGAAGAAATGATGATAATTTATGAAAATGATGTTTATTATGTACTTAACCTTAGCGTCAAGCTTGGGTTTTACCAAAACTCATCATTATGTGATTACAAGCCAATTTCATAATTTGTGATAATGAAAACGACCATGACAATTAACCATCACTCCCCTACGTCCCAAACCCCACCACCAAGAACAATCAAAACTAAATATATTTAACGTACTCAAGGGTGTGGTCTGGTATTTAACAAAGAAATAAATTGAAACAATGGTTTTTATTTCAAATTCTTACGGAGGCTAAACCGTTTGCTAATTTCTTCTTATCTCTCCAAGTTTAATTTTGTTAGAGAAGGTTATCGATATTTGTGCTGATAGCGTGCGGGGGAGTGTTAAGATGTCCCACATCGGTAGAGGAATGGGAATTTGGTCTCCTTATATGGACTTGGACAAACCTCCCCTCATGAGCTAGCTTTTGGGGTGTGAGTTAGGCCTAAGACCTAATTTAACAGGTAACTTAGTGGAAGTGGTATGAACACAAAAGTCCACTAGCCAAGCTGAACTGGTTAGTAATGGAAGCAGTTCCCATGAACTGAGAACAAAATGATGTACTTGCCCCTTCCCCAACCATTACCGCTCATCCACCGCTTTTTATGTTGAAATTTTGTCTTTGTTTTTCAAGGCTGTCTTTTGCGTGCAAGACCCCGATACCATAATTATAAAAATAACATATATATTGTTGAGAAGGAAGAATACAAGTAAGCTGCAGTGTTCCTTCAAATGAGTAAAAATCAATATCAATCTCTATATTAAAAAGATTTGTGTGTCAAGAATAGGGAAGACAAAAGGGTCCACTTCTTAAATCTACATAGACATAATTCTTCTTTAATTTATGTCTTGATTACAACTTTGGTTCTATAGTAAGGACCTAACTTATATTTATATAAGGGTTTGATAAAGAAAATCACAACATTTTGTTCTATTTGGTGTTAAAGAGTGGTCCTTGTTTGCATGTTACAGCTAACATACAAAAAGAAACTATTATATAGCCTATTGGCTATAGTTAGGCTCTCCATTATACATGTTGGATTGAAAATGATATGAAACCTATAAAGATAGAAATAGATGATAACCTTTAGAGGTCCTATATCTGTTTTTATTCCCTTTTGTATTACTAGGTGACTTCTTGTCTAAACATTTGTGGTTTTTAACTTTGTGAAGAAAAAAAGTTGTAAAATCAAGCTCAAAATAATAATAAAAAGATTAAGACAAATCTTTTTTTTTCCAAGTGCGTATGGTATATTTGTATGCTTTTATTTATAAAGTTGCATAAAGGTATATAAAAGGTAATCATAAACATCATATCGGGGGAAGGGGGAGGGGGGGGGTTGTGAAGGAATGAGAGATCACGGAAAAAGTCATGAAGGTGTGAGAGTTAATTACATCGTAGGAGTAATGGACAGTCACTAAATAATACTTAATATGATTTATAACTTGGTTGGCTTCAAATCTTAAAATACTATCATTGAGCAATTCAAAGACATTTTACTATATCCTTCGTACTATATACCCTAATTAGTCTTGCTTCGAAAGTACAGATTAATTAAAGTATTCCAAAAGAATAGAGTGTTCCATGACACAACTTCATACCAATGTCTCATTATACTTCTTTTATTTTTAAATTAATTAATCTAAGTTGTCGAAAGTTATTATCCTTCTTTGAGTTGAAAGATACGATCGATGTGGTTCCTAGAAAAATAAAAAGAAGACGGTATTTGAAGTTAAATATTCTCGAAGCTAGGGATAAAAAATTTCTCCAATATATAAAATTAAATTCTAAAAATTTCTTTTACATTTCGAAAATGTAAGAATCTTTTGGTTCTTATTTATTCAATAACATAGTACTAATAATATGTTTGGAAAATGTGGGATTCTCCCGATCGATGATGGATAGTCATCAATTTGATCTTTTAAGTCTATGTTCATTTTAATTATTTAATTAAGTATATTTTTATGTATTTGTGTAAGAAAATATTGTTGTATAATTTGTTATGCATTTTTAAAAGGAAAAAGGGTCAAAAATGCCTTAAATTGTGTGAAACGAACAAAAATGTCATCCGTTTATAGTTTGGCTCAGAAATGTTCTTACCATCAATACTTTGGTTCAAAAATGTCCTTCAACTATGCGAAAGGAACAAAATGCCCTCCGTTTGTAGTTTGGTCTAAAAATGTCCTTATTGTTATTTAATGGGTCAAAAATGCTCATTTTTCAAATAAATATATTATTATTTTCTTTTTAACACATTCTTTTTCTAATAATGTTTTTTTAAATTAGCAAATGTTTATCTTACTTCAATTCAGAAAAAAAATGAAAATATTTTATTTTATTATCATTATTTTTTATCGTTATATAAATATAAATTAATGATGGATATACTATGATCTTATATATATGACATATATTATTTGTCGAAAGGGTACATGAAGTTATTCTATTTTAATTGATAAAATGAGATTAAGAAGAAAAAAAATATTTCCTACATTTTTATTTGTTAAAGTGATTAGAAGAAAGAAAACAAGAATAGTGTTCTTTAATAATATTTTAATTAGGAAGTAGATGTGTTTAAAAAGAAAAAATATATATATATTTATTCGAAAAAAAGGAATTTTTGACCTATTTTGTAACTATAGGAGCATTTCTGGACCAAACTATTGACTGCAACTCTGCAAGTGAATTTTTGAGCCAAACTATAAACGAAAGACATTTTTATTTCTTTCACATAGTTTAAGGGCATTTTTGACCTTTTTCCCTTTTTAAGATAGAGGAATTTTGATCTCTTAAACCCTTATCCACTCAATTCATTTAATTAAGGATATTCGTATTTGTGTAAGAAATTCTTTTTATTTATATATATACTAAATATTAAAGACTTAGATTTGGACTTATCAGACCTCGAGATGAAAAATTATTTTAAATTAATTGCTTAAACTAAATTTAATTTTGTTGGAATTTAATAAAATTGAATATAATTATTCAACAATAGATGTGTCTCTTCTACGAAGGTTTGATCTTTGCTCAATAAACAACAATATTTCTCTGTGAAGTAACACAAAATAATTAATCTGTCAAATTTTTTTCCAAAACTATATACAGACAATATCTTTTTTAAGAAAAATTGATTTCACGCTTGTAAGTCTTCCTTTGTTTATTTTGTTCAAATTATTTATTTTTCTAACACTAGTTAGCTTATATACGAGTTATTATTTTAATTTACTATAGATATATGTGGAACTATTTGTATATTCTACATAAATTACTTTTAAATTTTACCTTTCATTGTGATTGCGTCAACCTTAAGAAATGCAATCTTGAGATCACCATTTTTATTTTTATTTTATTTTAACATATAACAATATCACTATATATCTTTCTCGATATGTTAATTTATTTATTTTTACATATAGGAGAAAAATCACTTATAAAGAATGGCAAGCATTATTATATAGGGGTGTCTTGGAAATGGACTAAAACATTCTTCAATCTCCAAGAAAAGATATCCTCCCTTTTTATTAACATTATTATTGTATGTGTTTACTTATGAATGAAAAAACTTATGAAATAAAATTG
The DNA here is from genome assembly GCA_029582685.1 of Solanum piurae. Taxonomy (NCBI): domain Eukaryota; kingdom Viridiplantae; phylum Streptophyta; class Magnoliopsida; order Solanales; family Solanaceae; genus Solanum; species Solanum piurae. Next base: position 39,952 of record JAJOOO010009339.1, on the reverse strand, counting down.
TCTCAATGATTAATTCCTTTTTATAACTTTATGACAATTATTTCAAACACAAATATAATGGTCCTACATTTCATGATTTCAATATGGACTTTAATATATCTCACTATATAAAAACTTAATTTAATGTCAAGTAATTAAATTACTCTATTTTTTAAATATTATAGATGAGTATTTCCCTGATAAATTATGAAACTACGATTGCTTCACTTTTTGATTCAGAAACATAGTTAAATAATAAGTCAATGGGTTTAAGTTTTAAAAAAAATAAAATTGTACTCCAATTATATTAATGTAAGATTTTTATCATACAATTAGGTATATATAATTGTGTTACAAAGCTTAAGGGTAAGTTCTACAAAGTAGTGGCTAGATCTTCATTATTCGGGATCAAATGTGGGCTACTCAAGAACACACAAGTTCAGAAGATGAAAATAGTAGGAATGATGATGTTTAGATGGATGTGTGTACATATTTTACTAGTAGAGATATGCTTAGGAACAAAGTTATTCGTGCCGAAGTGGGAATGGATCATAAGTTGATTTGAAGAATACATAATTTTACTTTATCTTTTGAATCGATTATACATATTTATAATAAGAAAAAGATTAAAAATCTGCATCTCACTTGTTAAATTATATTATGTTTGTTATTATTGTTTCTAAAGTAATTTTAAGTTAGTATGTTAACTTTAATAACTTTATGTATAACCAAGCACTATGATATAAAAAAATATTAGATATTTTAAAAAATGGAGACCAAATTTAGAAAAGTTGAATAGGAAAGAAACAAAACTGTAGGACATAAAATAGCTGGAAGAAAAACAAAAAAGAAAAAACCAACATTAATAAAGTGGAACAAAAAGTAGCATTGATATTTGCATAATGTCATCCACAAGCCGACCAACACTGTTAGGTTGTGTCAAATCAAAGACACTCTTTTTGCCTTCTTTAAACTTAAGTTAATGCTCCGCTCAATAAATAATTGTTCACTGTATTATTTTGAGACGTATAATAATATCTGATCATTTTATAAAATTAATGAATAATTTTACTTTTAGTTCCTAATCATCCTTATCATTAATTATAATTATTTCCCTATATTATTTTTCAAGACATTATATTCAAGAGTGATATAGTAAAATTATCCTTCTACTTATAATTTCTTAAGAAATGTGCAAAGTCAATAATTGACAATTATTATTAGACCGATGAAGTAGTAATATACAAATTATTTATGTAGTTAAGCATGGAGTTTAAGATCTATCTGAATATGCAATATAAAATTATATTGATTTAAAATTAAAGTTTTATTTGAACATGTAATTTTTGAATTTCTTAAATTATATATTTTTCTCATGAACATGAAAACCTTATAGGTTGTAAAAATTATCAAAAAATAATAAATTTTTATACCATCTTACTAAATAAACAAACCATAGTTCATAAACAAGATATTAAAATATTGTAAGGTGTCACATTGATAAATCTTACATCTCCATATCTTTTACAAATAAATATTTGCGATTATAAACTTTCAAACACACATAATTTCGTAAAAATCTACTCATCAATAACAGTAGAAATTAATTATTCATTAATATTATTCCTTCACATCCGACATGATCTTTCGTAAAATTTAAAATAATGTAATTTTTATATAAAATTATCATCAAAGCCTTATTTTAAAAAATCCATTATTAAAAAATTTAAATCATATTTAAAAAAATAAATATATAAAATCATAATTAAATCACATAATCTACTAATTTTAAAATCATAATTTTATTTCGCTAGTCCAAATACATACTAAATTCCTCTCCTACTCCATTTCCTTCTCTCTCTCCCTCTATTTCTATTCTCTAGTCTCATTAGTATTATTTTTGTCTGGTTTCCACTTTTTTTTTCTTCTCTTTTTGCATTCACATGAGTATTAATTATTTGCATTTACCAAAATAACGGCTTTCAACTTACTATATCATTTTTTCCACTATGATTGCCATGATGATAATATTGGCATCTTGTAATTGCAACTCTCACATCTTTTTTCATTCATAGTCCCTCCGTTTCATATTATATGTCATTCCTTTTCAAAAATAGTTAAATCACAATATATGTCATTTTATAAAATTTATACATAAATTACCATATTTTACCCATTATACCCTTGATAGATTAATTAATTAATCTTGAAAATATATTTACTTTGACTAACCTAAAAAATTTACAAGTAATTAATTTCATTGGGGAGAGTACTTCATTCATTAATTAACTACTTCCTTTATTCACTACTTATTCTATAAAATCTGATTTTAAAAAAAAATATCAACAAACCAATATTTGTATTTGACTCTTCCGATAATATATCTTCTTCTGATGCAGTTTGCAGACCTTTAAATGGTACTGTAAAAATGAATTAAGTATAAAAATAAAAAAATAAAAAAATACGAACCAAAATTTTAAACAAAACAACAAACCAATATTTGTATTTGAATCTTCTTCAATATGTGCCTCGGTGTTTAAATAAAAAAATAAATGATTTGTCGAACTATAATTAAAATTCATATGTCGTTTAATTTCATTATCAATAACATCAGATTCAACAGGAAATTTAGATCAATTTGAAGTAATGGAATTTGAATATTTTGTGATGTTGTCATGTTTGTTTTAAGAATTTATATATAAAAATATAAAAAATAAACATTTTACATAAAATATATAGGAAAATTGAGGTGATAAAAATTTGTTTTTAAATTTTTTTGGATCAATTGGTGAAAAAAATTGGCTCCAAAAATAAACTCTAAAATTTAAATAGTCATCCAAATGCATTTATATTTTTGAAATCTAACCTATTCATTATTATTACAAAATTGTCTTAAGCAAACATTAAATGAGGGCATAAAGAAAAAATTACCTCATTTCTTAATGCAAGTGCAAATGGAAAAGGTGACATATAATATAGGACGGAGGGAGTATTAATTAGGGAAAATGCATAGATTCCCTTCTGAACTTGTCCCACAAAGTTAGTTATACGCTTTAACTATCATGACGATCTATTATACACATTTACTAATTAAAAGTGAATTGTATACCATCCTGCTATTGCAACACCACTCTCATAGTATGTGGTGTATTACACTCGGCGCCACATCATCGCTACGGCAGCGCCATGTCAGAAATTATATTTTTTTATATCTTTTTCACTTTCTTTTCTTTATTACTTAACTTTTATTTTATTAGTTAAATTTTACACTAATTAATTCCTAATCAATTTTTAAAATTCTCTAATAATTCTATCTTCTTCATTGCAAAATGGTAAAGAAGAAACTTTAGCAATGACCACCAAGGAAATTTTCCGCAATCTGAGGTTGATTTGTGAAGTGGAAGAATTATTCCATTCAAAATGTACCCTCAGGAAGGTTGCTTCAGTTTCTTCCATTGATTGGCCATGGAAACTAAGGTTTCATTGTTATTTGTTGCGGCTTGTAGTTGTAAATAATTTTCAGATTTGAGCGAACATTTTTTGTTATTTTTCCATGTTCTTTCTGTTGATTTCTTAAAAAATAGAAATAAAAAAAAAAACCATTTTCAATCGATCACTCAATACTCAAAAATGTCCGCCGAAGCCCCATCGATTGAAACCTCCCAAAATCTTACTCCTTTTTGAAGTAATTTATTTCTTGATTGTTTCTTGTTATTGGCTTATTTTAAGCTTAATGGAGTGTGAATAAGATGAAGAGGGTGGGGTGTGAAGAAGAAGAGATGTGGGGGTGGGGTCTAAGATTTTTTTTTTTTTTTTTTTTTTCTACTTTATTAATTATCTGACGCACATGATTTTTTTTAATTATTATTATTTTACCATGTCAGCTTTAGGGGTAAATAAATTTATTTTTAAATAGCAGAGGTGTGTAATAGATCGTCATGATAGTTTAAGCGTGTAATTGACTTTTCGGTACAAGTTTAAGGGAAAATCTATGCATTTTCCCTATTAATTATTTGAATTTACCAATAGAATTACTACTTGTTGTCACACTTCGTATTTTCTCTGTTTAGTTAAATTAGTTAAACTATAATAGGAACTTTTATTAGTTTTTATTTTCTCCTCTCAATACCCTGATTTTTTTGATTTTTTTTTACAAAGATGTTAAATTATATTCTCTTTATTTTATTTATACGATATGTTTCCTCTTTGTAGTCTCTTTTTATAGTTACTTGAGGAGAACAAACTTTTGATTGTAGACTCAGGGGTAGCGAACCTCTCAAGGAAGTCGAAGTCACATGTTGCACTCTTTTCCTTAATCAAGGTTTTTGTCCCATATGAATATTCATGGTAAGAATTTTAGTGAGGCGATGGACGTAGGATGTCTTGTTAATGAACATTCAAGGCAGCCTCAAATCTGTGACGACCCCGACGTATATAAGTTAATATAAGCCAAGGCACCACAAAAATAACAAATACCAACACATTTTCATATTTGGCAAAATGCTAATCGCATATATCTCTTAGAATCGACACGAAGGATCTTCCACTTTGAATATATTGCATTAGGTGTCCAAAAAGTAGGGAACTATTTGTCTAGAGTCCAGTAAAAAGAGCAGATCAAACTATGAACGTGGTGAAATTAATTGCAAAAAGATTGGAGACAAAAAGTCTTGATGTTACCCCTATAAAACTGACACATGATCGGGCATCCAAAAGAGGCCTCATCCAAGAAAGACCTCCTTACAGTTGAAAAATGATCATAATCAATTAATCATGACCCTTTGGAGCTCTATAATTAGTCTCAAACCACACGTCCACCTGCTCTAATCAACTTCAAACAAGGCGTCAAGAGATAGGCACATACTATGAAGCAACTTTTTTTAGTGTCAAGTGTGCCGTCGTTTCATATTGCTGTGACGATTTAGTGTTTGTGACCTATTAAGAAGGCTTTGAAGAGAAGATCAGACATTAGAAAATCACAAACAACATTATTTTTACCTTACTACTTTAGAATTCCTATTACAGATACCTTAAAACCTTTTCTGCTTATTTAATTCCTTCTTTTTTTTAAAATAATCTCATTCTTATGTGAAATCATACGTCTTTAACATTTTAACAAAAAAATAAACTTGATCAACTTTAATCCACTTTTGTTTAATCTCTCTTTATTAATTTTACTTGTTAACCAAAATTACAATTTTCCCATAAATATAAACAACATATAAGTTCAAGTGTTTGTTAACAAAGAGACACGTTTTAAGAATTGTATTCCAAAATATAGGAAAAACAACCTAGGTACATAATGTTGCATTGAATGAGGAGGGGTTGGTGATCCTCCAAACAAAGAGGCCCCACATGATTTTGTACCTAGTGGGACCTTACCCTTGTTGGTTTGATGAATGATGATTAAACCTACAATGGTTGCTCACCTACCAAATCCAAGATGGAGGGCTCATTCTTCAATAATTAAATAAAATAAATCTCTAATTTCTAGAAAAACTTCTCAAAAGCAAAGAAAGATTACATTCATAATTACCTTAACTCTACAATTTTTTTCTCACCCTTACTACTAGTAAATTCCAATTTGTTACCTTAAAAACCACACCATTTTAGCCTAAATTTCTGAAAATTTTGATTTTGACCCCGCATATTTATCCGATATATCCGTTCTTGGGTGACTTCTATTAAATTTAATAATATTGTGACAAATACCTAATAGAGAAAAAGCAAAGTTGGTAAGTTGTAATTTATTTTTTTTCAATATTTGTATTTGAATTTGTATAAGGTAAGGATAACATAATTTTTTGCAATGTATTGTGGATTAGAACTCGAAACATCTATTTAGGAGCGAATAGATCTTATTCATCTCATCATAATATTATTTGTTTTAGTATTTTTCAATTTTATAATATGTTCAATTGTTTATTTTTACTTGTCTACTTTTCGAAAATAGGTTGTCACTTTTACTACTTTTTAACATATTAAGAAATATTTTTTTAAAATTTAATACTAAACATCAATTAATAAAAATAGTGTGGCAAAATAATTATATCAATTATTGTTTTGTTAATGTGTATGTCAAGTCCAAATATAATAAATAGGAGTGGACAAAGAGTGAATACATTTTTCTATGACAAATACATGATGAAGAAAAATCAAAGTTCTTAAGAAGGGAATATATTATTTTTTGTTTTTTCATTCAATATTTGATATTCTCATCAAAATCTTAATTCAATTCAAATTTGTGTTGCATAAGAAAAATAAATTCTTCCATATTATAAAAGTGTTGAAAAATTTCAAACCTTTTATTCAAGAGGGAAAATATGATATTTGAGAATTCTTTATTATTCTTTGACTAGTCATCCTACTAGTATTTGTTTTGAGTTTTGACCCCGACTAAATCTGGATACGCGCCAGAAAATTTTATATTGGGATAAACACTCCTTTAACAAAAGCAACTCCGTATTTAAGGGACTTGAACTTGAGACCTCTTGATTAAGAATGAATGTGTACTTACCACTCTACTACAACCAGTGACCAATCTAATTACCTAACAATAACATACCTTCAAATCCCATAAAGAATCTCTTTTTGTTCTTTCCCTCTCTTGTTTACGAAGTCCATCCAGCCAAATAATCTGATAATTTTTTAATTTTTTTTATCAAGAAACATAGTTTTATTGATAAAGATTGTGAGTACAATTCTGTTGATCCTTCATTCTTCTCTCATAAAATTTATCATGATTCGAGAGCCATTAGTGGTGTATTTTTCGAACTAGGATGATTTGGATTTGATTTTCATAACTTGAGGGTCGTTAGTGACATATTTCTCGAACTAAGATGATTTGGACTTGGATCTTCATAATCTGAGGGCCGTTAGTAGCGTGTTTCTCGAATTAAGCTGATTTGGATTTGATCTCTTTATGAATATTCCATAAATTTGTGGTGGATTTTTTGAGATTTCAATCTCCTTATAAAATTTTCGAGATAATAATCTGATAAATTGAAAAGTACATTTCATTAGATAATATTTGCATTGAAAAAATCAAGGTCAAAATTGTGTTACGGCTCTTACGATACTAATAAATTAAACTAATATCATTTTCTTTCATAGACAAGAAAATTCCATCGATAATCTTTATCACATAGAGGGAGGTATATATTTTTTAATTCTTTGTTTTGTTTCTACTCCCAAATTTTATTTTTAAGTTGTCGTTGAAATATTAAAAATATCTTTTTTTTTTGTACACAACCTATTGTAACCGTACGCAACCTAAAATAGTTTAAAATTCATCTTAAAAACAGTAAAATGGTGGAAAAACAGATTCAGAAGAACTTTATAACTATCTGATTCTCTTCTGCACAAGCCAACGGATTTAATATAACCCTATTTAGCATTGAAGACAATAATTCACTATTAGAAATAAATATTTTTCTCTCACGTATCAATAATTTGTGTGATAAAATATATTCATTTTTCACCGAATTATACTACGCTGGGTGAAAACAATTTTTCATTGAAATATTGGAAAATCTTCTAATTTTTTCGTGTGAAACATTATTATTTCCTTCCCCACGGTATCAATTAAATTTTTTGTGGAAATAACACTGAACATTTTTTAATGAAGAATTTCAATAAAAAAATAGTGATTTTTTTAGTGGTGATTCTAATAAATTTAAAATTAAAGTAAAACAATAAGATTCTATTTAGTTTAAATTACTTTATTTCTTTTCTTGCAAAATTAGTTTCAATAATCACTACTATTGTTTGCTTTTATTTAACTAAATTAAAATTTTAGGGCTAAATATCTTATGATTTCTTCAGTAAAACTGATTATTTTAGTCGATTCTCCACTAACTATTTTTAGTGCTAAGTAGGGTTGTATTTGATTAAAGTTATTAAAACGTTAGTGAAAATTATTATTATTATTCTAAGAAATTAACATAAATGGTTCCTAAATAATTAATTGTGTTCTTCACATATTGATAACTTAACCTTTGTATGAGAAATTAGTACTATCTTATTAGTTCACCTAAAAAAATATTCATTTTTACTTGCCATTTCATTGTTTAACTTCAAAATTAATTATTTATTTTGCAAATTACTTCTCAAGATTTAAGTCTATACGTCAATTAATATAAATATTATAATAAAAAACTCATGTTAATTATTACTAGTATTTTAAAAAGAATTTATTAAATTCAAAGTGAACGAGTAAAAATAAAGTAAGACACCAGATGAGCAAAATTAGGAAATTCTAATGGTTTAAATTAAATCTACGTGGCATTACAGATCACACAAAAGTTAAAGTTCCACGTAGGCAGGAGCATTTTCCAATAATCATAATATGCCACGTCAACTTACCAATTAATGTATAATCACTTTCACCCCAATGTTTCCTTAAATTACTTATTCACCTCTTTACTTTTTTTCAGCTTTGTGACAAAGAGGAGTGAGAAAAGGAAAGGGTTTTCTTGGTGCTGTAATGAAATTGTTCTAATCTTTATTAATTTTGAATTCAAATTTTGAATGTAAAGAAAATTTTGTTAAAAATATAATCAAATTTAGTTGAACTCTAATACAATACATGAAGCACCAAATAAAAATAAAAAGAAACAAAACTATTTATCAATTACATTACTTCAACAGGAACACTAAATTATTGAATTAAAAAAATCGTGTTACGAAAAATAATGATCTTGTTATTTTCACCGAAAAATAGTAATTATATCTTTTCACTCCTATATTGTTTGAAGGAACACTAAATTATTGAATTAAAAAATTTATGTTACGAATAATAATAAATTTGTTATTTTCACCAAAAAATAGTAATTATATCATTTCACTATTATATTGTTTTGATTATAAGAATTATGTGGCGTTTACATAGAAATGTATAAATAGGAGCAATATACGTATAAAGATAATAAGAAAACTTTCTTCTCTAGTTTCGATCTTACAATTTCTAATACAATTGGAGATTGCTCATAGTTAATGATTTTTTTTTTTGAGTTTACAAATTTGACTTGAAATAATGGGATTACAAATCTTTTATTCAAACAATATTTTGAATCTTTAATATGTAATTCACACATAGCACATTTGATTTCATCTTCTTCATAATATTATCCCAAAGTTAAAAAGGGACAAGAGTCTGAAAAATACTTTAACTTTGACCGAAATTGTTGTTACAATACCAAACTTTATCTTCATGGAGAACCTTTTACCCCTACACTGTTTAATAATGTATTTAAAAGGTATATATGTGCCCACGTGGACACATTATTATTTATCAATATTTATGATGTCCACGTGTGCATATATATACCTTTAAAATACACTATAAAATAGTGTAGGGGTAAAAAGTCATTTCCAAAGTTTGGTATCGTTACTGCAATCTTGGTCAAAGTTCGGATATATTTCAGACCATTTTCCCAAGTTAAAACTAATGTTGTATTGACATTTTACATTATTATTTAAAATAATAAAATACTATTTTGCTCTTATTACATGTCATGAACATTTAAACTTTTTCGTGTTTTATTTTCAATTTTTTTTAAAATAACAGTGTAAAAAAGTAAGGTATGATAAAATGTGATTTCAAATCTAATAAAATTTGTGATAACAAGATTTCTTCCTTTGAAATTATTAAACAATATTCTAAAACAATATAAGAATAAAAGTAAACCTCATACTTCAATCTCGACGACTTCTTCATGTTTATTCTCTAAAATTTAATCTTTTTGATCTTATCTTAATTTATTTATTATTTATTTTAAAAAATGAACGATGATTAAATAATCAATTCAAAAATTGATTACCATTTATTGAATTAATTAAATATTGGTGTCTCCGTCATTTTCTTCATATAAAAATCAAATGTCAAGTATGTCTAATGGACCTAGAAACCCCAAGGGAGAATAATCAAACTAAAACCAAAATTAAGAGAAAAATACTTGTACAATTATGTGACACATAGAAATTAAAATATTTCATGGGGCCATGAGAGAAACATTTTGTTCTAATCACAACTTAAAAGTGGTCGGTTGAATATAAAAATGTGAAATTTGAACAAAAATGGTATTAGGAAAAAAAGTTAAAACATGATGATACTATAATAAAATAAAGTTGTGGTGTTTGTGTTTTTGGCATAATATATAAATATGACTTTTTAATTGATCATATTTTATATTTATTTTCCTTCAATTTTGAGTGTGCACAAAAAGATATTTAAATTTGTGTAAAATTGAAAAAATCGACACACACCACCTATGTGGCGTTCTACAAAATTTGTGTTTTTCGTGGTATCCTACGTGTCTTATGCCACATGAGACTCATATGTCTACTTGTTCAACTTTATACAAATTTAAAAGTGTCTATTTATGCACACCAAAAATTAAAAGACTTAATGTAATTTGAGGTTAAGTCAGAGGACACATTTATGTGTTATCTTTTTTTTTTTTTATGTGAGAGATTCACAATATTTTTTTTTTGGGTGCACATAAAATAAATTTCTAAACACTGAAGGTGTACTCCTTATTGTTGCAGGTGATTAAGATCTTCATTATGGAAGTTCCAAGTCAGATCATTTGAATCACCCTGAAAAATAAGCTAAAGTTATTTTGGATATGAATTTCTATGAGTGATTTGAGGTGGAAAACATGAAGATAGTCTATTTTTTGAAAATTTATTGATACAAAAAATAGAAAGAAAATTAAAATGTGAGAAATCGAACCCTTATCAATAAAATGAGAGTTTAGATAGCCAATCAATTAGGCTACTAAAATTCCTTTCAACTTCAAGTCAAATCTAAATTTTTTTTAACAATTCTATATCGGATCATAATTCGGAATTTTTTTTTCTTATTTTTGTTTTTGTTTGGGGTGAATTTGTACAGTTTTTTTCTCATGGGTAAAACTGTTAAAAAGGAGAAAAAGAAAAAGAGAGAAAAAAGAAAAGAAAAAAAAAAGCATTGGAAATGCGTTTCCTTTTAATTTTCTTCATTCATCTCAGACGCCTTTTGTGGTCTTCTTTGACTCTCTCTGTACTTACGCGGACACCACCTTCTTCTTACTCTTTAATTTTCTCTCTCTAAAACTCCATTTTCCTTTCTCTCTCTTGTCTCTCTCACACATTCTTCCATTTTTTTTACACTTCCGGCGCGGGTAACCGCTCCACTAGCGGCGCCACCTTTCTCCGGTCACTGGAAAACGGTCGGAAGAGTTTTGTTTTCCAGTTGAAAAATACAGAATCACTACGATTATTGTTTGACTTAGAAGACTTTTGTTTGACTTGAAGCATTGAATGGACGGTGGTGAGAAACGGTAGGTAGTGAAGTTGTTCAGATCTGTGAGGATTTATTCCTAGGGTTTGATTCTTAGTGAATGTTGAAAAGTTTTTGAGTTTAGGGTGTTTTCGAAGATTTTGAAGTGTGGATGGTAGTGTACGGACGGCGTAGCGCGGTGGTGGTCGTCGTCGCCGGAATTGGAGGAGGAGTTGATGATGAGCGGAGGTGTTGAGAGTAGAAGGTGGCGGAGGTGGCGGTGGTGTGAAATTGGTTGCTCTTTCACATGGAATGGCAGATCTTGTTAGCTATGGTGATGCCGACCGTGATATTGAGCAGGTGGGCTTTACTTGTTAAATATGAGATCTTTTGGTTCTGTTTTTGCTTCTCTTTCCCGTTGATGACATCAAACTTCTTATCATGAAATTTTTAATTTATCTTCTTTCACTTTTTTCTGTTTGGGTAATTTAGAAAAACAGTAGGTAAGTTTTTCTTAGTGCAGATGCACAAAAAAAACATCTTTGTTAGAAGCATATTGCACTTCACCAAAGTGGTGATTAAACCTTCTTTTATGGTGCTTTTTTAGCAGTAATTATCACTATCCCAATGAAATGGGCATATAGTCGATCCCAGCTAGTTTGGGATTCAAATGAACTTGATTGATTCTTGAAGTAACTGTTAAAGAAAAAGAAAGAAGACAGATTGGTTAATCTTTGAATTTTGAAGATTCTTTTGGAAGGGGCGAGGGGTTGGCAGTGTGTGGTTGAGGGGACATTTTATAGGTCCCAATGTTTCTGTGCATGCTTATTTATGCTCTTCCTGAGTTTGTTCGCATTTCTGTGGTTCAAAGTTACAGTCTTCAGGGCCTTAATTGGTTGTATTAAGAAGCAGTGGAACATGTCTTACACTGATCAATAAAGGTATAGACTGAAATGAATATCCCCAAAATTGTCAAAGGTATCCATAAATTAGTTGCATATCGAAAGCCTAGGGCAAGATTAATCTGGTAGGATGTGATTCCTCTAACCTTTAACTACTATTCCAGAGGGGAGATGAATGGTGATAGCAATTAGTGGCACAATTGCACATATCACCAGTCTATTTGTTGTAAATTTTTGCCTGAAGCATGTGGATTAATAGTCCCTTCTTTTAAATGATAAGTCATATAGAGAAGGGAGTTAGCTCAGCGGTTAGTGGTTCGTTGTCCAACAGAGGTCGTGTGTTCGAAGGTGAAAGTCTTGTTATCAATTCTTGATAAAAAAAGAACAAGAAAAACTAAGTCTAGTCATAGATTCCTAATGCATTATGATCTTGTTCCAGAAGAAGTGTCTTTTCTAGACTCATTTCTATTACCATTTGCAGGCACTAATTGCTTTAAAGAAAGGAGCTCAACTGTTGAAATATGGACGCAAAGGGAAGCCCAAGTTCTATCCATTTAGACTTTCTAATGTAAGTTGACATTAGCATGTGTACACATTTTAGTTGATTAGGGTTTTATGAAGTAGGACTGCTGAGTGTATAGAGTAAGAGGTGCTTCATACTTGCTATGTTGCATTATCATGGACATTGAGCTTCACCATGATCTTATGATTCTCTTGATGCTGCATAGTCTTTTTGACTGAATATTGAGTCTTTTGCTATGTTATTATAACATTTCTCGGGAACTTTCTACCTCTATATTGGTTTAGTGAATTGGAGATATATAATTATAATGGAAATAGGGAGACAAAAGTTGGAACTTTAAGGAGTATGGTCCCATTGTTCATGAGATACTTGGTTCTGTAGGGTTATTGATCTAAGCCTCGATAAATAACTTTTTTCAGCATGAATTGAAACAATAAAACTAAGCGATCTTATTCCTAAGTGAAACTGTAATTGTTTTAAAGAATTTCTTATTTACTTCAAATTACTTATATATTAGTTATATTTTTATGCTCTTTAAAGTTTTTCTCATAATCATGTCTTGGCTCAAAAACTTCTGTGCCATGTGTGTTTCCTAATCCGCAACTTGATCTGAAAGTGGTTGGTTTCTCTTCTTGCTCTTGTGCCCATTACTTCATAAACTGATATTTTGTGACATAGAAATTCAACATCAAATAAAGGTGTGTGCTTCATGAAAATCAGTAGTAATATGGTGATCTTTCAGTTCATGGAATTGGAACTGGAACTCTGCCTAGCCTAAATGTTATCTGGTTTGATGGGCTTGCGTAGGTCATATGTCGGCATACTTAATAAATTATTAAAATATAATATTTTTCATATGTTAGAAATAATCTAAAAAGTATAATAGAAAATGTGGAGGCAGATATTGTTGCATTAGTTACGATATGATTTAAAAAATGTACACAGTTAGTGTTATAAGCATTCTGAATTAATCAAAAAAATAGTTGAAAAAGGATTACATCATAATCATCTGTTTTCTCTATAAAATTTATTCCCAGAATCTTCTTGATCCTGTATAGTATGGTAACATTGGTCATATTTTAATTGAAGAAAGAAAAAGATGAAATGGTGGTTAGCTTTTCCCCTTTCATGTCAAATGAATTACCTTATTCATTCTTCGGCTGCAACTTTCATCCGTCGTTCGTTGAGGCTTTTTAGTCTTTGAAGTGACAAGGGTTGATATACATTAAAAGACACCATTCTGGGAGGAACTTCATTTGAATTTTTTATAGTATATTTTGGACACTATTAACATTCGCGACAAAATGCAGCAACTTTTGTGCCCAATCAGAAATTATTTTTTGAAGCCCTGAAGTTAGGTGCAATATAGGCGTGATAATTTGTTTACTTTGGTTACAGTTCCAGTGTTGGCACCATGAGCTGTTCCTCTGGAACTTCTTTTTTCCACTAAAATGTCTCTTCAATTGTGCTTTCCCTTGGCAGATTTTGGGGCTTCTCTATGATTTTTTTTCTTTGACAACACTGTGCTCATGTTGGTCTTTATGGAAAATTTTCAGGACGAATTATCTTTAGTTTGGATCTCTAGCAGTGGTGAAAAGAGTTTAAAGTTGGCTTCAGTGTCTAGAATCATTCCTGGGCAAAGAACTGTGAGATCATCTTCTTCTCTATCAAACTCCACTTTGAATTTATGATGAATACCTCTCTCGTAATAACCTTAAAATTTTCTACAAGTGGGATTAACTCTTTAAGTCTTACCTATGCTTTTAACTTCCAGGCTGTTTTTCGACGTTATCTTCGTCCTGAAAAGGATTACTTGTCCTTCTCTCTCATATACAATTACGGAAAAAGATCCCTAGATCTGGTTAGTTATATAGACCAAGTTTATCTACCCTGCAACTTTGTAGTCTTATCTCTAGTTTTCATTGAGTTACATATGTATCCTGTTATTTCAGATCTGTAAGGACAAGGTTGAGGCAGAGTTCTGGATTACTGGCCTAAAAGCTTTGATATCTTCTGGACAAGGTGGACGCTCAAAGGTTGACGGTTGGAGTGATGGAGGCCTCTACTTTGATGTAACACTACCTACCTAACAACTTCTTTGTTTCAATTTTAATACTGGTTTATCATATTTCTTATTTAATGTGAATGCTAAAGGATTTAGTATTGAGAAATCACATTTCTTATTGACCTCAAATCATTTGCCTGTGCATGATCTTGCTTGGAAATATAATTTGAATTGCAAGTAATATTTCCATTCTGGTTCTATTGTCACTATCTTGGGACAGCTTCTTCCAGTTTTAAATAACACTAGCTGCAGAATGTAAAATCCTTCCTTTTTCTCTGTTGTTCTGGACAATCCCTCATTTATATTGTGGGCGTCCTTTTAGAATCTACCATATAAGTTGATCATGATTATACAAATTACAAGGTAGCAGCTCCCTACTGTTACCAAGTAGCAATGAATGCCATTGTCTTGTTCCCGTTGGGGTTTATCTTGGCAAACTGACTGGCGACTGGTTGTGTTTATCTATTTCTTTAGTTTGATGTTTATGCTAGCTTGTGATGATGTCTTCGGCATGGGATGTGCCTGCAATCTGCATAAAGTTATAATAATATCTAAGAAATGACACTTGACAGAGGTAGTGATATGTGTGAGCAATGAAGTGAATGGTATTCTTTGGATTGATTTTTGGGGAAAGGGGACAGATGATACTTGTTTGGACTGTTGTTCTGAATTTGGTATTTGTAATCCTAATGAGGAATGTGATTAATTTGGATTGGCATTAGTTCATGACTTGAATTGATTTCATCTCATTAGAGATTATTCAATTATTATCTAATTGATTAATTTAAGAATAATTGAATTATTTTTTCAAAACGAATAAAGAAAAAAACAATCAGTCTCCTTTAGTCTTAATTGTTCTTTTGTTGTAGTACTTCCCATTGAGGCACATTAGACGTGCAAGTAACATCAAATTTCTAATGTCCTCGCTCCTCCAACTGAACATTTTTGCAGGATAGTCGAGATTTGACATCAAATAGTCCAAGTTCTAGTTCTGTTAGTGCTACAAAAGAAATTAGCTCTCCAGACGCTTCCTTAAGTTCCAACCCTAATACTTCTCCTAAGAGCTATCAACCTTGTAACTTTGTGCAGTCTGAAAGGTCACATGTAGCTTTGGATCAAGCAAATATGCAGAATATTCAAGCCAAAGGATCTGCTTCAGACGTGTTCCGAGTTAGTGTTTCCAGTGCCCCCAGTACTTCTAGTCATGGTTCTGCACCAGATGATTGCGATGCTTTGGGCGATGTTTATATATGGGGTGAGGTAATATGTGATAATATTGTCAAGGTTGGACCTGAAAAAAATTCCAGTACGGTGAGCACAAGGGCAGATGTGCTTGTTCCAAGACCACTGGAATCAAATGTAGTTTTGGATGTTCATCATATAGCTTGTGGGGTCAAGCATGCTGCCCTTGTCACCAGGCAAGGTGAAATCTTTACATGGGGTGAAGAATCTGGTGGCCGACTCGGCCATGGTGTTGGGAAAGATGTCACTCAACCTCGATTTGTTGAATCATTGTCCCTTTGCAACATTGACTTTGTTGCCTGTGGTGAGTTTCACACCTGCGCTGTTACAATGGCTGGTGAATTATATACTTGGGGGGATGGCACACACAATGCTGGGCTTCTAGGTAATGGCACTGATGTCAGCCACTGGATACCAAAGAGAATATCAGGCCCTCTGGAAGGACTTCAAGTTGCATCCGTAACATGCGGTCCATGGCATACTGCTTTAATAACATCAACTGGGCAGCTCTTCACATTTGGGGATGGAACATTTGGTGTTTTAGGCCATGGTGATAGGGAAAATGTATTGTTCCCCAGGGAGGTGAAGTCTTTGTCAGGTCTGAGGACAATTGCTGCTGCATGTGGAGTATGGCATACTGCTGCTGTAGTTGAAGTTATCGTGACGCAGTCTAATGCCAGTGTTTCATCTGGAAAATTATTTACTTGGGGAGATGGAGATAAAAACCGTCTTGGACATGGTGATAAAGAACCTCGACTGGAACCTACTTGTGTACCTGCACTAATTGATTACAATTTTCACAAAATTGCTTGTGGGCATAGTTTAACTGTCTGCTTGACCACATCTGGCCATGTTTTTACAATGGGAAGTACCGTCTATGGACAACTTGGAAATCCTTATTCTGATGGGAAGTTGCCTTGCCTGGTAGAAGACAAACTTTTGGGGGAAATTGTTGAAGATATTGCTTGCGGTTCATACCATGTGGCTGTTTTGACATCCAAAAATGAGGTTTATACGTGGGGCAAGGGAGCCAATGGGAGATTGGGTCACGGGGATGTAGAGGACAGGAAAACCCCCACTTTGGTTGAAGCTTTGAAGGATAGACATGTGAAATATATTTCTTGTGGTTCTAATTACACTGCTGCGATATGTCTTCACAAATGGGTTTCTGGTGCTGAGCAGTCCCAGTGTTCAGCCTGTAGACAGGCTTTTGGCTTCACAAGGAAACGGCACAATTGCTACAACTGCGGGCTTGTGCATTGCCATGCATGTACTTCAAGAAAAGCAATAAGGGCAGCATTGGCTCCAAACCCAAACAAACCATATCGTGTATGTGATTCTTGTTTTACAAAACTGAGTAAGGTTGCTGAGATCGGAATCAATAACAGGAGAAGTACTGGACCTCGCCTTTCTGGTGAGAACAAGGACAGGCTGGACAAGGCTGATATACGATCAGCAAAATCAGGAATGCCACCCAATCTTGATTTGATCAAGCAGCTAGATAGTAAAGCAGTCAAACAAGGGAAAAAAGCTGATACGTTTTCCTTGGGTCGTTCCTCTCAAGCTCCTTTGTTACAGCTGAAAGATGTGGTGTCGACCACTGGAGATCTGCGTTGGGCAGTTCCAAAACCAGTTATGATCCAATCGGGTGTTAGTTCCAGATCTGTGTCACCTTTCTCTAGGAAGCCAAGTCCACCACGCTCAGCAACACCCGTACCTACCACTGCAGGACTTTCATTCTCCAAAAGCATTGCTGACAGTTTGAAGAAGACCAATGAGCTTTTAAATCAGGAAGTTCACAAACTACGGGCTCAGGTATGTTAAGTTTTTCCTTTTGTGCTTAACATTTTGCTCGAGTTATATACTATTTCCTCGTTCCTTGTAACTGATGTAATTTCTGTTGACTTAGGTCGAGAACCTGAGACATCGTTGTGAACTTCAGGAGTCGGAGCTGCAGAAATCAACAAAAAAAGCCCAGGAAGCAATGGCTTTGGCGGCCGAGGAATCTGCTAAAAGCAAAGCTGCAAAAGAAGCTATGAAGTCGCTGATGGCGCAGGTATGCTCATACATTTCGTGCACACAAACACATACACAACATACACTTATACTCTCTCTATTGCCGACTGACTAGAATTATCTTTTTGGACCCTTGTTATTTGCTGAATGTGAGGTGTTTCCCCCCTGTTATTTGCTCTTTTTACAGCTCAAAGACATGGCTGAAAGGTTGCCACCTGGGGCTTATGACGTAGAGAGCCTTAAACTAGCTTACCTACCGAATGGTTTGGACTCGAATGGCATTCACTATCCTGACGCTAATGGGGAACGCCATTCGAGATCTGATTCTGTCACTAGCTCTTACATGGCCTCTCAAACCAGCATGGACTTCAGTACATATGGAATGCAAAGCCCTACCAGATACCAAAGGGATTCTGGTAGCACTGAAGCTATTACAAACAATCAAATCCTGACCTCCAATGGTACAGATGATCGAGGTGAAGTTAGACTGCCTAATGGTAGCGAGGCACAGGTGAACATCAATAGTGCATCTCAAGCTGTTGATAACGAAGACGCTGAATCCTTACAAGACAATGGAAACGGATTGAAATCAAGAAATTCTCTGCCTTCTGGCAACCCTAACCAAATTGAGGCTGAATGGATTGAACAATACGAGCCTGGAGTGTATATTACCCTAATGGCTCTTCGAGATGGCACTAGAGATCTCAAACGAGTTCGCTTCAGGTAATTGGCTTGACTGATTTTCCTCAACTTACTAATGATATACCACGGTTGCATGGTCCCCTCGTACAACAAAATATTTTATATCTAGAACTACACCATCGGGGAATAATCCTCTTTTAAAATATTCATTTTTTTTTACCTTGGAAAACTTGCAAGTGTTGCCTATTTTTGCCCAATCCGTTTTGTGCTCAGATAACATTGCTTCCAATTATTCTGATATACTTGGTTCTGTTGTAATTGAATCTGCAGCCGCAGAAGATTCGGGGAGCACCAAGCGGAGACTTGGTGGTCAGAGAACCGTGACAAAGTTTACGAGAGATATAATGTTCGTGGTTCAGACAAGTCATCGGTTACAGGCCAGGCTGCTCGGAGGTCTGACGGGGGTCTCTCTCCATCTTCCCAAATTTAGAAATTCGTTAGTCAATCTGTTTTAGCAAAATCTTTCTCTACCTTTTTTGATTATTGTGGTGCGGAATGCTAGTCAAATTATTGGAGGGGAGAGAGCCAAAACCCTTCACTTCCATTCTGACCCCATTCCACAAATTCCTCAGCCTTTTTGTTTTGTGTTACTTTTTGGTTCAGTCTTATTTCTTAGGGGGTTCACCATTTTAACTTATTTGTTGTTGTATTGTAGTGTATATAATAGTATCAATCAATTATATTTGTTGCCCAACATGACTCGTGTTCGTTTCGCTTTTATTTTTCTTTTTTTGGATGAGTTGTGGTAAAAAAAAGAGAAAGAGAGGGCACCCAAGGGTGTGACCCAGTAGTCAATGAAGTGGTTGAGAATCCGGAGGTGATATCCAGTGTAATTAGTCAAGGTGTGTGAAAAAAACAAAAAAGAGAATGTCTTGCTGAGAAGTATCATAGCTTTCATTTACTTATGTTTCTATTTTACAAAAAAATAAGCGTTCATCACACGTTGGTTAATCTTTTATTATTTTATGTATAGAGTATTTTGATAATTTAGTACTTGAAAGCAATAGTTTTTGTTTACTCGCTCTCTCCTTTTCGTTCATTTGGTAACTAGATTTTACAACATTAAAATTGAAGGTGAAGATTGTTTACCAAATGAGCAATTTCCTTTCGTTAGTCAATAGTTTTTCAATTTATGAGTGAGGTAAATCTATATGAAACCATGATGCTTATAAAACTAATAATAATAATTAAAGAGGAGCAATTAATAGAATAATGAAGTTGTTCTACTTAAGGTTGAACAAGTGGAAGTAAGGCATAGGCCATGCATCAAATGGTCAAATATTAAAGAATACGTCAACTAAACTTAAAGCATTTATTATTAGTAGTTGGTTATTGGTAGTATAGTTTCAACTCAATCTGTTGTATCAAATTTCACTTTGTCATTTTGCCCTTTCTTTGTATTATATACATGAATGACAAGTTTCTTATGCTCGTCTACCCATAAAAATTTTTTGTAGTTGAAATTTAAAAATTGTGTTTGGATATATACATTTCATTAACCTTAGTTAGAAAAGTATTGAAGTTTTGTGAGTGGAAATTTTAAAATTTGGTTCTTGGGAATTCGCAAATATTTGAAGATAAGATTTCTAAAAATTAATCAAATTTTATGATCAAATAAATATTTGAAGATAAATTTCAAAGACTACTCCTAAAATTTATGATCAAACATAAAGTTAGGTGTTCATGAGACTGATCCGCCATCTAAGCGTCTCAATTAGGTGTTGACTTAAGTAATAGTAACATTGGACAAGAATAATTAACAGTAGAAATTGGCATTCAATGAAGAAAAAAAAACCCAAACGCCTAGATATAGGAGATATTGTGCTTCATTACCCAAAATAAAATAAATAAACAAACATAGCTAGAAAATTAAAAATATTCCAGAATGACTAGTTCTTTTATAAGGATCTTTAGAACCTAACATTCCATGATTATTAGTCCCAAAAGATTTTTCTTTTGAAATCTTACTGAAATGGTAACTTTTGA
The DNA here is from genome assembly GCA_029582685.1 of Solanum piurae. Taxonomy (NCBI): domain Eukaryota; kingdom Viridiplantae; phylum Streptophyta; class Magnoliopsida; order Solanales; family Solanaceae; genus Solanum; species Solanum piurae. The sequence continues at coordinate 19,274 of JAJOOO010009339.1, read as the reverse complement.
AACAATTTTTTTTTGTAAATGTGATAACAAACTATTTAAAGTCGTCAACAAAAATATTCCAATAGAATAATGTAAAATACAGTGTATATTTGTCTGGTACTCCCTTTGATTTAGACTTGATGAGATAATAAATCAACGCACGAGATTAGTTAGTATTATTATTTTATATGTTTGTCATGAGTTATAATTAATAGGAGTAATAATAATGTTGATCCAAAAATACTTAATAATTGGTAGAAGAAATCAAATACTGAAATAGTGAAGAATTTTGTAGCAGTTGTAGTAGGAGTTGAATGTATTGGAATATTGATTTTTTTTTTGACGATATGATTTTCTATGTTAAGATCAAAACTTTTTATAGCGTCTTATTCTTTCAACATCCAATTTGCATAGTTTGAAAATCCTTGCAAGAGATAAGTCAAAATAGACTAACTTATTAAACGACAAACATAGTGATAGACTATATTAGACTTGACAACTAATAAGACACCATAGGGGTGAATTGAGTCTTTAATTTTTTTTTAATTCAACTCTTAACTATGTTTACAATATTCTTGTAATTGAAACTTGAAAGCTCAAATATCGAATAATCTAAAAACTTATTACGTTAATCTCGTGATAATTTAGCAACAAAATATATTTTGTCAATCAATAAATTAGTAGAGCGCTAATTAAGTAGTATATGTTTGCTTAGTTGCATAGTTTTCCCTTAATAGTATTCTGTTTGATTAAGCTTTCAAAATCTGCTTATTTTGATAAATACTTCTACCTATTGAACTCCAATTTTTCTTAATTAATGTTAATTTTCGGAGTTAAAAATGACCCATATTTGAACAAAATGATGATATGACACGTGTAGAATTATAATTAAGTAGATGACACTGATTTATTGGTCCATATGGCCTTAACAATAAATAACCTAACATATCCAAGTTAATTCAAAATAACTAGAAACCACTTGTCGATTCCTAGTTCCTTCGACTGTTTATATAAAAGAAATAATATTTTTTAACTATAAAGGGCAATTGAATCCAATAGGTGAAAGAATGCGTATTTTTAATCCAAAAATTAATGTTAAAGCACAATTACGATCCAATAGATATGAGGACAATTTTAAATCATATCCAATATGTTGGTGATTTTTGACCCTTTTCATTGTACTTAGAATTGCGTTTAGAAAAAAATACATTTAAAGAGTAGGAATTTGTGTTTAACTATCAATTTAAAAATTAATTTTGTCAATACTTAAGGAATAATTTATGTTTGATCAAAGTTCTAAAATTAATTTCTGCAAATTAAATAACTTCGATTACTAATCAATATATATATTGTATATTTTCTGAAAGCTTGGCCAAACACCTCAAAGTACTCTATTATACTTTTTTTCCCACCAAACCATCATGAATTTTCCCTCCTAACGACAACCAAATTTCAATTATTTTTAACGACCTTTGACTTTGTGCTAATTATTCATATAAAGCCAATAATTTAGAAATTATTATTTGTTGCAATATTTTCAGATTTGGTTTACTTACAAAGGTCCTCTGCCAGCAAGGACATTTATACGTAGACTTTCTTTGAACCTAATAAAGTTTTCAACTCTCATGCTTTTTAATAATTTAAAATAATGATTAATTAATGTACTTTTAATTTTAACTATTGAGTAATAATTCTTTTAAGTCCTGTCAAATAGATGTTGACTTGTCAAATCATAGATTTTTCAAGCTAATTAGAACATTATTAAAGTGTTTCTAATAAAATGCATCTTCTCTTGTTTTATTTGATTTTTTTCTTTTTTTACTTCAGTACTCTATGTGCCCTAATTTGTTTTTTTGACAAAAGGAAAACATATGTTGCTATTACGTCGATTCTATATCAATAGTGTTGGATGATTAATTGAATATTTTTTATCAAAAATTATAGTACGTATATTGAAAATTATTATCAATATATAAGCAAAGGTGATTATACATATATGTATATATAAATCTAAAGTACATCCTTAGTGAAATTTCTAATTTTATTATCCTTTCATATTAGCAAATTCAAGCACTAATCCTTTCTTATATTTTTATGGGGTATTCAATACTCACTTCGAAATCCGACTAATTTTATTCACGCAAACAAAGTCCCATTTTGGAGGGTAAAATGCTTTCTACAAAAGCAATTCCATTCCTAGGGCTTAAATGCGAAAACAAATGTGAGATTAAACTTTTAATCAATGCTTAATACATTCCACAATACATATTAGAGTCAAGAAAGTAGAATATTTCAAAAAGTAAAATGAAAAGGCAAGAATGTACACAAATATTGGTGAGAATCCAATCTATATAATATAATAAAGCTGAATATAAAAACGGTGACGTGACGCTCTATAAAATCTTGAATTCTATTTATCTTTTTTTGTGTTTTTTTTTTTGGCATTTTTTAATTTTAAAAGTCATAAAATTTTACTTCAATGTTCTACCAAACATTAAATCATTTTTAATTTCTATCGTCATTAAGGCTATTAATATCTTTTCCTAAAATGGAGATTTACAGAATGTTGAAAGTCGCCATATTTACTTTGTTTCATTATTAATGTTACTCTTCACTTTTTTATACTATATTTTTTAATTTTGTCTTTTACGCTTTATTTATAGTATTTATATCATTTCCTTAAATCACTTTTTTTCCTTTATTTTTTTATATTATTTTCTTAAATCACTTCATTTTTTTGTTATATTTTTATTTATTCAATGTAAGAAATATATATATCTTTATATAGTATAAACTTATTTCTTTTATCTTCTTCATATGTGTTTTTTCTCTTTATTTATTTTTAATGCATCACCTCCATAACTTATATCTATTAAACTTCCTATCTTAATAATATCATTAACTCCATAATTTTTTAGTTTTCATATTCATAACCCCCAACTATTAAATTATATAATTTAAGATACCTTATGATATTTTTTCATTTTGTGTCTATATAAATTCACAATTTTATGTTTCATGAAATCCTAACTCAAAATTATTCTTTGTATTTCATTATTTTTGTATAATATTATTATACTATCAAATTCATGTTTTAGCTTAACACGATGAAGAAGTCTTTTGAATGTTGATTAGTTTGTCAAAGGAGTTGTCGGATAAGAGCTCAAAAAATTGTGCACTAATTTTGTATTCTTATTTTCATCTATTTTCTTATGATTATGGTTCAAAGAACGATGTGTGTGTTTGTGTTCTCTCCATCTAACTTCTATAGTTTGGAATTTAATAATTTTTTTTATCATTGTAAGCATGTATTTTTAATTGAATGCCAATTAGTTATTGTAACTTTGTGGGGAATAATACTAACTACTAACCAAGGTTCAAGAATATTATTGTACAGTGAACTATTTATGTTTTCTTTAAAGATTCCTCCATCTTTGATAGTATAAATTCATAAATTTTTATTTCATTAAACCCTTCGTCAAGATTATCCTTTTTATTTCATATTTGAAGTATTGTTTCCTTATGTTATTATTATAGTATCAAATTCATGCTCAAGCATAACTCTCTGAAAAAGACTCTTGGATGTTTATGTAGTTAGCTAGAGAAAGTGTAGACAAGATCTAAGAAATTGTGCATTGATTCATTATTTTTTCCCACGTATTTTCTTATGATTAAGGTCATAAGAAAGGTATGTGCATTGTGTTCTTTATATGTAGTTTCTTAAATTTGAATTTTTATAATTTCTGAATTTTCGCAAGTTTATACCTTCATTATACACAAATTAGTTATTGTAACTTTGTCAGTAATATGCTAATTAGTAATTACTAATCAAGGTTCAAACACTACTATTAATAAAGATTAAATATACATTAAAAATTATAATACAAATTTTTTAATGATGTTTCGTATGATATGAAGAACCATTTATAATTTCCTTAAAGATTTGTTCTTTCTATTTTTAATTTTTTTTTAAAAAAAAGATAGTAAAAGAATTGACAAGGATAAATATATATTGTACTCTAATTTTGTACTTTTTTACAATCAAGAACTATTCATAAATAGAATAGAGGAAGGAAAAGAGAAAAATAATAAAAAAAAGCAATAAAAACGAATAAAACAAATATTACTACAATAAATGGTAGAGATAAAAATAAAAATATGTATATTTATAATGAATGGATAAAATATCAAAACGAAAATGTTTCTAATTTATGTTTCTCCTTGAGAAACTTGCATAAAATTAAGATACATCTCCTTTTCTTTCTCCTTATATTTTACCTAAAATAAATTTAAATAATAAAAAATACTCTACCTTAAATTACATAACACAATTAATACACATCTAAAAACAAATAATAAGTTATATATTTTTGTGAAAACTTTAATTTATTATATACATGTACATACATATATGAGTATATATATATATTTTAAATTACAAGCTTATATATATATATACACACACTTTCACTAAAGGTTCAATCCTAAAAAATCAAACTATTTCTTCTTATCCAAAAAGAAAAGAGAATAGTTTCACCAATGTAAGAAACATCTTTAGAGATGATTTAAAATTGCAAAAAATATAAAATTTAAGTACTAATAATAAAATTAAGATTCTTTATAATAAGATTTAACGCTCAAAAATTTTAAAATGTATTTTATAAAATTAATGAGGTATTTTATAATCGCGCGAAGCGCGATTAAATTCACTAGTATTAGTATATACCTAAATAAATTCTGTGATATTAAATTTCGCACAAGATATGGGTAATTTTACTAGTATATACCTAATAACTCACAAAGGAGGAAAGGAGTAGCAATCAATTATGAAATACATTTGATTGAAAATAATAACAAAATACCTAAGTCGTTCGGAGTTAAAATACTCCAATTTTTCTCTATGGAGAAAGAAAATTAAAGAATCCGCAAATATTGAAAAAAAAAGAATAATTATATTAATCTCAAGGACAATTACGCTGAACAAAAAAACCGTGTTCAAAATATTTGATTTTCGAGCACATGTAATTTGTCGGTAAGATAAATAAAATGGATTAATTCAAGTAGAATTTCTGGAACATGCAATAATTATATATTAGAATAAACTATATATAGTATAAATAAATTTGAAATCATGAAGAAGAAAAATTATTAAATTTGGAATCTCGTACAACAACTAAATTTTATTATATACTGTATATATTATTCATTTATTGCTTTTCACCCCACCAAGAACCAAACCCAAGAAAGAAAACAAGAAAGAGATCGATCATACATTCTTTTCATAGTAAAATTAAATGATTAGGATCTCGAAAATAATAAAGGATCAAAATACAAAAATAAAATAAAATCATGGACAAATTACTTGTAAAAAATACATAGTATATTAAAGGGTTCCAAAAGCATGGATTACATATAACTTGAAAAATTGAAAGGGCGTGACATTCTTATATTAATCTGATCACATAAAAATTATTTACACGATCAGTATATATAACTTAAATCCTCAAGATTACAAATCTTAAATGTATACTCTATATGTGACTTGTGAGTCAATAATACTCAATGCCCTCTAAAGCATTAGACTAAAAAGGACCAAAAAAAACACACAAGGAGATTAATGTATCATAATAAAATTAATTTATACTCCTAGAATACTGTACAATTTAAATAAACTTGAAGTAAAAAAATTCAATGAAATTACCAAAAAAATAAAATCTTTTGATTTTGATTTTGCTTTGGTTGCTTCATCATGGCCAAAACCTTTTGAGGTTGATTCCATTGTGTCTTTTAGAAGGAGAAGAAGGTGGAATTGGAACCCCTTTTGGCAAAGACTCATAATAAGGAGATTTATTGTTTTTATTACTAATTGGCAAAGGCTTCACCTTGAAAAATTGTGTGTGACTTGCACCATGAGCATGTTGAATTATCACAAGGACAAAAATGATTGATATTGTGGTTGTGCTTTTTATGCTCATTTTTTCCATCTCCCTAAGGTTTTGTTATAAGGTTTGAAAGAAAAGGGAAGAGATGTGTGGAGAGGGCCAAAGATTTGAAATGGAAAAAGAAGTGATGTTTTGGTGTGGGGATTGAGTATATACTAGTATATTATGAGTTGGTGGTGGAAATATCTTGTTTGGTTTTTATGTTTTTTTGTGTGTTATGTGTTTAAAATATATATAGTTGCAAGAGGAAAATGGAGTGGTGGGTGGGAGGGGATAGAGTGGGGTGACTTGTGTATTAAGTTTTTGTGTGTGTGGCCATTCCTAGAAATAAGGTTTTTTCTATCGTAAATCAGTTAAAAATTTATGTTGTGGAACATAATTTTTTCACTTATTTTTTATTAAATTAGCTCACTGAAAAAGGAAACAGAATCTTACTGAAATAATGAAAATTTCCTAATTTTTCCGTATAAAAACATTACTATTTTTTCGTATAAAAACATTACTATTTTTTCTTTTCTCATCATTTCAATTAAAATATCCATACAAAAATTAATAAGAAAATAATATACATTTTTAGTAGGAAGTGGGGTGGAGTGGGGGGCAAGACTCTTGTCTTTATTACCTTCCATAAATTTTTCCTAAGAAATCTTATTTAATTTGTGAAAGAAATATTATGAAGGTTAATGTTTTGACACACTCGTTAGGAAAATGATCTGATAGATTAACCAAGGACATTCCATTAAATTACCATTACCTTCATCTCTTATTTAAATAGGTAGTTACTGAAATAACTTTATGCTCTTGATTCTTGAATAGTCAAGACTAAACTTTTTTTTTAGTGAATATGTCACTAGGCAGTGTGCCTAGCAATAACTTTTAGTAATAATAAAATAAAAATTCACACCAGAACGAATTATACAAGTAAATGGAGTTAGACCTTATATAAGGTAATTTTAGACGCGCATTGGAGCCTTGATTGAATTCGGATCACACACTATACGATTCATTTGGGAATGACGCTTCCAATTGGATTTTCTCCATACTCAAGGCTCAAATCCGAGACATATGGTTAAGGGTGAAACACTCTCACCATTACACCACATCCCATGTTGATATAATCTTAGTGATCTTACTAAGGACTTACCTTAGTAAGGGTAAAACTCCAAAAAATTAAATTTTATAAAGTTACAAATATATACATTCAACTTCTTCGTGGTTTGCATTACCAAAAAATATACGTCACTTTGGACGCATTTAAAAAAATTAATACTTCCTCCGTCCACTATTGTTTGTCAGGTATACTAAAAATAGTTGTCCAAAATTAATTGACAATTTAAACAATCAAGAAACAATTAGTCACTTTTTCCAATTCTGCCCTTAATAATTACATAACTATTAGCTTCAAAAAGTAGCAATTTTAAAGTTGCAAGATTACTTTAATGTGAAAAAAAATTGTTTTTACAATTTTCAAAACCATTTTAATTATGATTGATAATAGGGTTATATTTGTCAAATTGCACCTTATATTAAATTTTTCTTAAAGGTTGTGCATGATCTTACCCTAACAAACAATAGTGGAAGGAGGGGGTAGAATTTTGAATACCAACGCCCCCCCCCCCAAAATACAAAGTCTATTTTAGGTGCAATGTAATGGTCCACCCCATTTAATGACCAAAGAATGGAAGAAGAGAGGGAAATGAAAACATTGAATGCAAGAGAGATATTGAAAAGAAGAAGCATTAAATGAAGGAGGGCAGGGACACATGTTTTCTTGGACTAGCAGCATTTGGTATCACAAATGAGACGATCTTCACTAATTATTTCTATCAATTTATTCATCATATACATGCTAGAAACACACAACTTAACAAAATGCACTTTATTTGTTGAATGATATTGGTAGGTTTCTTCTTAAAGGTTATGAATCATCCTCTAGTATGTATATATATATTGGTGAATACTTTAGTTAATTATTTATGCGCAGATTTAACTAAGAAAATTTTACTATATAGAAAAATCAAGGTATTCGTTAATAGACTTTTAGTCACAATTAGGTTCCAAAACACGTATATTATCTTGAATTGTGCCTTTTGAAACTCTTTACTTTCCTCCTCTATTCTATTGTGGTATTTGTTTAAGGCATCATGTACATGCACTTCATCTTCAAAATATTAACCGTCAAAAACTCAATAAGTTTTCTGCTAAATCCACTTTCATTGTCCTGATCGTCACATATAATCCGAGGAACTCATCAACATCCTCAAATAACTTTGCTCCAACATCATAGCGATGGAGTACTGCTCCAATATATATAACATATTTGACAAAAAGGAACAATAAAGAGAAAATTTCGCTCGCAATCTTTGTTTCTAGTTCTATTTCAACGTATTATATTTTATTTTGCGAAATTAGAACATCACCATCAATACCTAAAGGGAAATGCTAGCATTGAATGCAAAGAGAGTAGGTTTTATTGAAAGAAGCATTAAATGAAGGAAGGCCAAGTTCACATATTGTTGTCTCTCAATTTTTCTTGAGAAAAAATAGTTAAAGAACAACGTAAATAAAATCATCTCATTTATAATTTGATAAAGGTACATGCTAGGTTCTTGATCATTTTAAGTTTTATCAAAACTATATATATTTTCTCAAAATCTTTCTTTATTTAATCTACTCGTTTACATTAATTTACTATTATAGAGTTACTTTCTGTCTCCGATTGTATTATTATAAAGTTATTTTTATTTATTTTTATTTTGTTATTTTGTTGTCATTTTTTATTGTGTGTACCTTCGATGACTTCTCTTTTGAGCCAATAGTCTATTGACCATAAACATATATATCCTACCATTCTCAAACCAAGCTTATAAAATTACAATGAGTATGTTTGTTGTAAAAATTACTTTCAGACATACGTTTAAATAAAAAATAGTTCAAAGTATTCACATCAGCTTCATATGTATAATTAACCTATATAGTATAGTACTATTTTCCGGTAAATATCAATGTCCAAACTAAATTTAGTTCGCTTACATAATTGTGGGTGACGCTATTAGTATATAACAAAGTTTTCAATAATAATATGGAGCATGAACTAAAGAGGAAAGCTTGGAACCAATATGATGTAAAACGTATGTTTGGGCTCGAGAATGAGCCAATTAAAACATGAAATTTATTGGGTCAAACCACACAATATTATTAGAAAAAAATTACCTACACAAACGTTCCTACGATATTTACTAATTCATCTCTATAGTTTAAAATAATTATATATTGTCTCACTAATTAATAAGTTTATAGCAAATTTTAAGTTATACACCTATATATATATTGTTGCTATCAAATACATTCTGAATACAGATACATAGAGAGAGGGAGAGAGGCGCGAGTGAGATAGGAGCGAAGTGAGTGAGAGGGTCTGTGTATACCAAATACATGTGAATCACACTGAATACATATATCTGAAATACCAGATACATCATGACATACATATACACTTGGATACATATATTTGGCATGTCCAACTACGTATATCTGGGGGCAAAATCTGGCGCGTCCAACAACATTACAAGTAAACCCTAATTTGCCAACAAATTTTACCAACAACTCAAATCCGTTAGTATATTAGTAACAACTTACCAACAAATTGGTAACTAATTTTTTATTCAGAATTTAGCAATGAATTCCTAACGAAATACCGACCGAAATTTTACTAACTAAATAATTTAGTTGGTAATTATGGAAGGGAAAAATGACGCATAATTTAACAACTTTCTACTAATGGATTACCAACAAAAATATTACCAACAAATACCTTCAATTGGTAATATTACTAACTGAATATATATCGGTTGGTAAATATAGTAGAAAAAATAGAGTATAGTGTATTAACGGATTACCAACGAATTACTAACTAAGTATTTGCCAACAAAAGGATTTTGTAGTTAATTTCACTAACTAATTAGATATTCGTTTGTAAATTACCAACTAATTGTTATTTGTTGGTAACTTGCCAACAAATACTAAATCGGTTAGAAATTTTTAATAATGGATAAATTTTGTGGTTTGTAAACTACTAACGTATTAGAACTAGTTGGTATTTTACCAACTAATCCATCTTTAGTTAGTGATTTTTATTAAAATCTAACAAAATAATAAATCAATTAAAAAATGGAAAAAATGTAAATAATAATTTTTTAATCTTGTTAATAAATTTTTAGTCTCATTGATAAATCAATTATGTTTTCCATAAACATAAAGTTTTGAAACTAACAGGATATCAATTTCCAAATTTTCTCTCAATTAGTTGGTATTCATTCCATAAATTTCTCCTACGTTTTTGCCTCCTCCATATTCTCTCAATTGAAAATTAATAAATCCTAGGAATATTACACATGCCTTCATTCTCTCTCATATTTTTTCAAAACTTCGTTACTTAATTGACTCACTTCATTAAGTAAATCAATTTGTATTATAATATTTTATACATAAATCATATAATACTAAAACATATTTGGTTCAACATGGTCCTTTCTTAGAAACTAACTTTATAGCACTACTACAAGAAAAATCCTTATTTAAGACCAACTTTTAGAGACAAGTTAATAATCTCGTCTCTAAAAGTATATGTATAAGGACGAGATTATATTTCAATCCATTTTATTGTGAAGGTACTAAATATGGTCCCAAATTATATAATTGGAGGACTTGCAAGGAAGGATCGCTAGGAAGTGCAAAAAATTTAATACTAAATTATTTTAAAAAATTAAAACTTTTCTTTTAACAAAAACTAAAGCGCCAAAGCAAATTATATTATCAAAGTAAATATTAAAAAGAAGTCTATTTTCTTAAAACAATGGTCATAAGATGCTGCCCTAATCTCGATGTCTCTCTTCAGATCGCTCTTGTTTTTCCATCACAGCTCTGCCCTAATCTCTTTCATTGCAGCTCTGCGCTAAACTCAAGGAATGTATCTTCATCCTTGTGTCGTCGTAGCTTTGCTCGAGACAGAATTTCAGGTATGCCTCTTTTCGATCTAGTTACTTTTTTTTTCTTCCATAAGTTTATTAATGTCATTTTTGCTTGTTTTATTTGCTCTGCCCTAAACTAGTGACGTTTTTTGTTAGCTTTTCTCTAAACTAATGGTGTTTCAGGTTTCGTTTATATGATTTCTTATTTATGTGTACATCCATGGTACAAAGGGTTGTGGGGTGTTGAAGCCAAAAATTACTTTTTTGTAACTGTAGTTTTGCAATAAAGATAAGACCAAGCTAGTAAGTGCCCAGATCTGTTAAAACAATCAGTGTTTTACTTGTAGTGTGGACAAAATACTAGTTGTTTTATGTAAATACCTATTTATTTTAATCATCACAAAATTTTAGTTCCATCACTTTCTAAGTCTATTCTATTCTATTGTGTTTGTGTGGTGCTCTGTCCTATTGCAGTTTTTCAACTTTCTTATGAAAGATTAATGTTTATATGGGGTTGAACCATGTCCTTTACATGGTTATATGGCTTAATTAGTACTTGTATGGGGGTTTGGCAAATTACTATAGAATCATTTGAATAGGTCGAGGCGCTTAATGTTTTGTAGATGATTCCGGAGCCAAAAGGGCCACATTTTGAAGATAACATTTCAAAAGGGACAACGAATTTTCAGATTAATCAAAATGAATAAAGTGTAGGACTCTTAGTGACTAAACAAATTTTATTGACGGCTCACCCTAAATGACCATTTATTAATTTGTCAGGTAAATTCCCACAACACAATAACTTAAGATCATTAAGCCTAGAGGTATCTTATGAATACATAACTGGAATTATCTATTTGAAAGTATTTGGAGAGAATTTGATTCGATGTTATTAATTTGTAAGCAGCGTAGAAATTTGATTTATTCTTGGCTTCATGTGGCCGTTTTACTACTCGAAAATGGATGCCTTAAAGTATATGTCTGATTATAGTTCTGCTTCTTTTATCCTCTTGCCTAATTTCTTTATAGTTCCTTGTTTGCTTATATAATACAAGTCTGCTTCTACAGCCATGTGAACACTTTTGCTTAACTATTTTTACCTTTGAGATGTGTCACTGCAACAATTAAATTCTTCATTGCAACGTCGTGTTTACCTCTGAATTCCCTATCCATCTAAGTATACTATTCAAAATGCTTGAACAACACTCTAAAACAAGGATTATCAAGGTGACATGTAGCTCCATTAAATAACTCTAGACTCTCGAGCAGAATAAATTCTCTATCGAGAAGATTTTATAATTTTTTCGAAGCTGTTTTTTCCTAGTTTTGTTACACTTGTTCTTCTGTTGAATTATTTCAATGGTTGATTCTTCTTTATTTGAAATCACAACTCAATGAAAGATGTTTGTTTCATTATGAAAAATGCTATGTTAAATTTAGTTCTGATCACTTTCTGGTGCATTTAATTTTTAAAAATATTGTTCACAATTAAGAACATAAAAATGGTATTATGTGCATGATTAAAATATGAAGCACTTAGACTAATGTGGGTGGTTATATCTTGAGTATTAACACTAAAAATTGAGGAGTCAGTACTGATAAAAAAATAAATTTATAAAATTGAAGAGTATGTATGCATTGGTCTATAAAAGACTTTGCGTATTGGGAAAATATATACTTTTTTTGGAAACACTATAATACTATAAGCGGTGTTGGATATTTTTTGGTTGATATGCATTACGTGGAGATAGAGTTTACTGAAGGTTTTCTTGAATTAAGAGTGTTTGATGTAACATGGTACTACTATGACAACAGTTGCACACCTTCTTCCACTTTTCCCGACATTGTTAGCTACTTGGCTTGATTGCATTTCTTTGAGAGTTGCACACCTTCTTCCACTTTTCCCGACATTGTTAGCTACTTGGCTTGATTGTATTTCTTTGAGGGCTATTCTATTCTTCATTTTTCATTGTTAAATTATCCCACTAATAGTAGAATTATCGCAATCTATTAGAGAGTTCAATATAACTTTCGAAAGTTTGGTTCCAAACATTCTGTTCTATAATTCGAAATGTTTCATGAGTGAGAATTTGATGACCATCTGAGATATTAACTCACTTATTGGTGTATCACTTAGAAAGTCACCATCAAAGTGAGTTATTCAAAGTTGAGTGACCATCTGAGATATTAACTCACTTATTAAGGCAAGATCTCTATGTTGAAGATTTTTTCTTTACGTACCTTGTTTTGACATGATTTTTAGAGATGAAATTAGATTATTAGTTACATCAGCAGTACCCCTTTTCCTCGAATAGTAGGGGACTTGATACAAAAACAAATCTGCTCTTTTTTTCAACTTCTTCGTGCTTAATTTTTATTTTCTGCATAACTGCGCAATTTCTCTGTTTTTTTCTTTTCTTTCTTTAGTCCATTTATTTCTCTTATCTGGATGATTCTGTTTAGTTGTGATTCTTCAAAATACATTTTGACTTCTTTTTAATGAAACTCAAAGCTTTTCTAATTATTTTTCTTATATTCTTGCAGTTTTGTTCATGTTTTTGGATAACACTTGATGAAATTTATGTTGTATTTGAGGTGAGCGGTTTAACTAATTTTATTGTGTGAGCACATAATTTTATTTACCCACTGGGGAAATCAGATTAAGAACATGGTTGATGTAAGATTGGGCAAACTGTCCCAAACACATTTAGACGTTTTTGCATAATAGCTCATACATGACTAGAAGATTAAATATATAAAACTAGTATATAGAAGCTTCAATCTTCACTTGAATTTCTCTAAAATGTGTTGTATTTTCCCACATAATTTGTTCTAGAATTACCTCGGGAAAAGACTCTGTGTAATGAATTTGATTCAACTCTCGGTTAGTTCTTGCTTTCTTTTGAAATAGCCTCATTTTTTCTCTAATCAAAGGTAATATATTCCAACAACTAAATACATTCTATATATATTTGCAACAACTGAATGACTTCTTGCATTTACCACAACCCTTTGGATTTCCTCATTTCATTCTGTTACAACCCTGCATAATCCTTGCTAGTTGAGTATTCCCCCCAGATAATAGTAGAGTATTCTCAATGAAACAATAGGTGATAAAGTGTTCATGAATGGTTTGACCATTGTAAGCATGTCATATCTTTGACATCAGTCCACATTGAAATCATGTCTTTAGTATGTAATCTACCATGTAGGGCCAATATTCAAATTATATCCATATCGGAGCATCATAATATTTACACTAGCCTTCTCAAAGAGCGTTCGGGGTAGACACCTCTTATCTGTAGAGGAACTATCCATTTGCGTAATATCATGTTCTTCTAGTTCTATTAGTTTCATATACTTTGCACCCTTAAGGATCTTTTGCACTATACCAATAATTCTTCTCAAAATTTTGTACTTGCAGATTTTGAAGATACAAGTAACAAATGAAGATACAAGTTTAGAAGATACACAAACTCATTATTATTTTGCTATGAATGTTATAGAATATTTAATAGAGTAGTCTAACTCAGATGCTGGCTATTTTTTTTAGTTAAGCAAATATTGAAACTAATATCTGGGATGCTAACTAATTTATTGCAATAAATCTATGTCTCTTCCTCTCTCTATATATTATCATCTTTTGGTATTGAGATTTTCAATAGCAATTTTATATTAATTGATGAATTTAATTTTTTTGTCATATCGAGCTTTAAACCATTAGTGGTACATTAGACACTGAAATTGTTGCTTGTCTATAAAGGTTAATCTAGGACCAGAAATTTTGTTTGTCTCTAAAGAAGAATCTAAGACTACAATATTGCTCGTCTCTAATTATATCTAGGACTAGACCACTCTTGTCACCAAAGAGTACAAGAACCAAAAAGTACAACTTTTACATGGTTATAAATTATCTATTTGAGACCAGAAATGTGGTCTTTAAAAGCATGTAACGACCAATGTTTTCCCCCGTCCCAAAAGACATTTAGAGACCAGTTAAAGAAACTCGTCCCAGTTGACCTTTAGTGAAGACGCCTATTACGACGGGTGGCGACCAGCCATTTACCGTCGCAATTGAGCATTTAGGACCAGATTCGAACATTTAGGGACCACTTTTCCCTTCCTTAAAGGTTATTTTTCTTGTAGTATAGCTTTAAGGTATGAAATAAAACGATTCTTAGGCACTGCTGAATTACTCCTCCACTCTAAAATTGGTTCATTAGGAAACTGAAACTTGACTACTCGAATTCTACAATCGGCTGAGGTATAATAATCATGAAGTCGGTCCATACCTAGAATTACATCAAAATCCATCATGTCTAGCTTAACTTAAGTCGGCCATGATGTCTTTGGGATAGATAGAGATAATACAATTACGATAAACTCTTTCTGCTAGAATAGACTCACCAACATGTGTGGAAACACTAAAGGGCTCAAGAAATTGTTCAGGGGAAATGCTGAACATTATGACTACATAAGAAGTCACAAAAGACAAACTTGCACTCGGATAAAGTAAGTCATAAATTGTAATGACCTGGTCGGTCATTTTTTGTTTTTCCATGTAAATTACTCCCTCTGTTTCCATTTATGTGACTTACTTTCCTCTTTAGTCTGTCCCAAAAAGAATGACACATTTCTATATTAAGTAACAATTTAACTATGAAATATCTATTTTACTCTTAATGAAATGATTTACAGCCACACAAATTTCTATCTTTAATTTAGGACCACAAATTTTAAAAGTCTTCCTTTTTTTCTTAAACTCCGTGCCGAGTCAAACTACCTCACATAAAATGGGATGGAGGGAGTACCATTTTTCCCTCCCGATAGTGACCCCGAGTTTTCTATGGTTGAGTTTGAAAAGTTGGTTTTGAAAACTTTGAGCTAAAAGTTGAGAATTTGGTAAGTTTTGAGTTTGAAAGACTAAGTTGTTAAGAAAGTAGTTTTCGGTGTCTTTTGGAGTTTCGAGTGTCAGAATGGAATTCCGTTGATTCCATCAGTCTCTAAATGTAAAGTTTTATATGTGACAGTTTAGAGTTTAAGTTTCCGAGTCTTTTTGAGGATTTAAGGTCCTGAGTTGTGAAATTGTGAAATTTTAGCTTTTTGGTCAACATTCGAGGTTCGGATACTCGAATCAGAATTTTGAGGGTTTCGTTGAATTCGGGGGATGATTTTAGGCCTAGTTGAGGTCTTGGTTGATTTTTGAGAGTTCCCGAGCTTGTTTTAGCCATTTTAGGCGTGAGTTAGTTTCTTGTGATTTTCACGGATGTCTGATCGAGGAGACCTCGGATTAGTGTTTTGATGATTCCATTGAGTCCAGAACGTCGAGTATTATTGATTTACATATGTGGTTTGTGTGTACATGGTTCTGAATGAATCCTTTTGATGTTTGAGAGTTGGCTGGTTTTATTATTAATTTTTTTCTATTTCTATAATAATAATTTAATAACAAAGGACACATGTATAAGTCACGTGTCTAGTTACTAATAAATATTAGTACTATAATATAAGAATCTAAAATTAAAAATTGTACTCCAAATAAAAAATAGTAGAAGAATTCATTTAACTTGGAAAGTGTCCAAGGAAAATAAAATGATAAAGTTAAAACCTATGCTGCCAAAACAGTCGACCTCAACTATGGCGCCATTATTTACCCACGATCATAATATTAGTATTTCTTGTATCTTCTTTTCCAATGGGATAATAATCTCCCACAGCCTCTTGAAATTTCGATTACACAATATATCTATTCAGCTAAGTTGTAAGTATTCTTTATCAATTTTAGTTTTCACTTGTTTGTTTGAATCGAACAATACATTATAGATCTGTTGATATATGAGGCTCCTGCACTCACCGGTGCACTCAAGACAACTAGTTAGCTAGTATATTCATCTTTATTGTTTCTTGTTATAATATTTCTCAAAGTTATTCCTCATTGGATATAATTCAAATGCCTTCATTGTGAGACTTTGTAGTATTATTCATCTACTTTGTTCGGAATCTTTACAAATGTTGATGTGTGCATATCGGATACTCTAAAATAAGTGCATTTTGGGGAATCCGACATAGATGCATCAACTATTTTAAAAAGTTCAACCAACATAGCCTTTCATAGTTTAGTCGATCAGGAGAAGGATCTAGTTGGCCATATTTTGTCAAATTTTTTTAACATATATTTCTTAGCAAATTAGCTAATTTCTTCTCGAGTTAAGTTTGAGTTTGAACGTTCAAAGCTGAAACTTTATAGAACTATGAGGAATGTGGTCTTCTTATAATGACGACAACAAAGACTCAAGTAAGTAATACTTGTATTCCTACACTTCAATGATATTGAATATTACAAAGGCTTGACACTTAATCATTAGTTTGGATACAAATTGCGATATAAAAAGAACACCTTAAGAGTTTAAAGTAATTTATCATCATGGACTATTAGAACAAAATGCTTGTAAAGTAGCTATTATATGACATCTAGATTTTTGCTCGGTCTTTATAAGGGTTGTTGTGTCCTAGATAGGAGTATATATGTTTTAACATTAAATTTTCTTGAGAAAAGTCATGAACTCCCGTGTGTTTCCTCTCACTATTTCTTCATGATTTCTTAGCGCAATATTGTAGAGTTTAAGATCATATCTACATGTCAACCTGCAAAGTAATTCATTGTGCCTCCAACAAGTATTTATTCACAAACTTACGACCTTGTTTCTCTAGCAGCTTTCTAAGGGAATTCTAGTTTATTATCCGCTTCATCTTTTCGGCTTCAAGGTTGTCATTTGGATGCTCGGGTGAAAGAATGTATTGTATACCTATTTAGAAAAAATGAGACACGAAATGCAGCGACAAGTAGATAAGATTCTTCAAGCCAATTTTGTCAGTTGGGTGCATTGTCAACTTGTACACTACATAACCTTATCAATAATATGGGTCATATTTAAATTAATTTTATTCTTTATCATAGATTTTGCATTGTTTTATTCAAATTATGGTATATAAAATTTATAAGATTTTTTTTGGATTTATATTAGTGCTCTTAGATTTTTAAATGCTATAAATTAATATAAATATTTTACTGTAGAATAATCATTGAGTTAATAATATTTTGAATAGATTGTCAATCAATTACTAATCGAACATTGAAATTGAATGATATATTACGAACAAATTAACAATCAATTAATAAATTTCTTTGAAAAACAAATAACCATACTTACTAACGTATTTAAAATTCATTGGTAAATTACCAACATAAATTTTATGTAACTAAAATTGCCAATCATTTACCAAAATCAATATACAAAAATCTACCAATGTATCTTGAAAAACTTACTATCGGACTTGCTAACCAAATTATTATCCATTAGTAATCCAAAGCTGCCTACTCATTGGTAGTGAAAAAGCAAGAACATAGATATGTTTACGAAGCCAAGAGCCACTCATCTGAGCCAGCGGATTCGAATTCTGCTATGCCGGTGCACAAAGCAAGCACACAAGGACTGCGTAAATCTTTGGTCTGTCTATCATTGCCCATGTTGGGCTGACTCCTTTTTTAGGCAAGAGGACTCCTACTGATATTGACTGACCTGTTGATAGGCTATAAGTAGACCGTGAAGCCCTACTAATACCAAGAGGGAAGCGGTCTATGATAATAATAATGCTTGGGTTGATACAAAACCCTTCCATGTGATAGACAACTTCTTCTTTCAATTGAAATTGAGATTTTTGCCTATCCTCCTATTTTGCAAAAATGGAAACTTAGGTAAGTGCTTTCTAAACATATGTGCGTTCAAGTATCTCCCGCTCACCATCAAACACCAACCCTTCAGGGAAGAGTTGTAACTCCTTAGGGTTTAATTCCTTTCGGAGAAAATTGCTAATAGAATACCAACAACATTTCTTATTTGTTAGCATAATTACCAATGTATTACCAATGGAATTTAATAATAAAGAACTAAATTTACCAACTCCTTTTCTATTCGTTAGTAAAGGTACTAACGTTGTACTAACTAAAATTTGGTCAGTGAATTTACCAACGAAAATTTCAGTGCCAAGTTTCAAAATTTGCCAACAACATCTTTGGTTGTTCACCAACTGATTTTTGGTTGATAATTTTACCAACAAATTAAAATTGGTTGGTAATATTTATCAACGAACCTTTTAGCAACGGATTAATATCAGTCGGTATTTGGTTGGTAACTCAATTTGCCAACCAATTCGATCAATTTATCAATTTGTTGGTAATTAGGATTTCTTTTGTAGTGATATATATTTAGCGACCAAAATACACAAATTGTCATTTCGAAAACTCACCGAAGAGTGAGATTTGCGTTATTTTCTCATATTATAAAAGGTCATTTGGCTGAAAGTATTGGAAAAACTAATATAT
>JAJOOO010009338.1:0-34177 GCA_029582685.1 Solanum piurae | reverse complement strand
GGAATGATTCTTGTGATATGTTCTTAAATGACAACGGACCACAAACATCTACAAAGTTCCTAATATGCTCATGGGTATCCTCATTAGCCTGCCCCCCCCCCCCCCAAATAATCCTTTAAGTTGTTAGAGCTGAAGCATTGTGCTAGTAATATGGAAAACATCGTTTCCTTCAGTCGGAGGTACATGAATTACACCAGCACCACCCAATTGAATTGGATCATTAACATCGTTAAGATTTCCAATGTCGTCTTGGTGCCCCACTTGGCTACCATTACTTCCGTTTACACTCATCTCATTCATTGTTCAACACAAACAAAAAAAATAGAAAATAAATTAAGTCGATTCAACTATAACATGAAAAGAACACAATTTAACTTCACTAATAGAATATCAAACAACACCACTCCCCGGCAGCAGCGCCATTTTGATTAACGTTTCAAGCACACCTCTTCCAATTCTAGGTGCAAACGATCGTTAAGAAGTATTAAACCCAATGAAGAGTTGGGGTCGAACCCACAGGGAGTGCTACGTGTCTAAAATTCAATTAAGGAGTACAAATGTGTTCTAAACGGTTTATAGGAATTTTTTTTATCAAAAACATACAATTAAATCTAAAAGGGTGACATCTAATGTCAGATGGGGGGGCTTTGGTTTTGCAATGAACAGCTGAAACAACAATAAAAACAGAGGGAAATAACAATATGGAGAGGAGTTCTTGGGATGTGATCGATTATAGGCTAATTATGATATATGGGTAATTGAAATCTAACAATGATTTACTGAAACACTGTGGGTAGGCTGGACTTTATGCAATAGTTTTCTCTCGAACAACTATTACGACTCAAGTGATTTCTTTCAAACATCAACAAGCTTAACAAGATAACCAGCCCACAACCTTAATACATCCTCTCTCTCTCTCGAGCTAGATGGGTAGGATTGGATTTAAGATTCACTCTCTCAAGCTGAACCCATATTAATCTAATACCCACAAATCATTAATCAAAAGCTTTGGTCCAAAAACCTCTTAAGCTAAGAACTCAAAATTAGAATTGCATTTGCAACTACAATTCATAAATTAAAACTCAGCTAATGATTAAACCCCAAGAAAACCCATACAATAATTAGACAAATAAACACATGATCACACCCCAGGAATTGGGGTTTCAGCTACACATCATAAAAACAGAGAAACGATTACAAAATGCATTAGCCATGATCTAGGTAGGAGTCTCCAAGCATTTACAATGATTTCTAAGAATGAAATTCAAAGACCTACTTTCCAAATCCTCCAAAATTATACAATTCAACTCAAAAATCAAGAGAATACTCTAAGTCTAGAATTGGAACTGTAATATCTGGGAGAGAACTCCTCAAAATTACATTTACAATCCAATACACTAGAACTTTAGGTGGACTAAAGAGCCACTCGGTGACTCACCGAGTGGTCTTAGCGATCAACAGGCTCGCCTTTCTCCACTTCTTCACCTTGTTTTGTTCTTTTTTGCATGTTAGTGTCCTTGCTTTGCTCCTTAATCCACATACCTGGAAATCAAGGTTTTAACATCAGTTTATAGCATAAATTAGGCATTTGAGGACACTAAAAATATCAAAACAAAGCCCTAAATGAGTCCAAATCTCGGACTCATCAGTAACCCAACAAACAACCTACTAAACAAAGCAACTAGTTATAAATTGAATACCCCTTACACTCACACCGAACCACTTCAAACTACAACCTGCACAGAAATCAGCCCAACCTAGCAATTCTATAATACGCGGCTCACAGGCTTAACATTCACAGTTCAAACTTCACAACTCAATAACCAAACAAAGAAAATAAGTCAATCTCAATGACAAGTAGTCCAGTCACACATAACAAGCACATCAATTACAATTCACAAGTAAGTCACGCATAACTTCAAGTGTATCCAGTCACAATGATCATCACTAGCCAGAACCATTTCCCATCGGCTCTATAACACTCGTCAGCAAACACCTCGATATAATAACACTTGTCGGAAAAGACCTTGGCATAATAACACTAGCTGGCAAAGACCTCGGCATGATAATACTCACCGGTAAAGACCTCAGCATAATAACATTCATCTGAAAAGACCTCAACATAATAACACTCGCCGGCAAAGACCTCATCATATATAATAACACTCGCCGGAAAAGACCTCAACATATATAATAACACTCACCGGCAAAGACCTTAGCATAATAACACTCACCGGCAAAGACCTTAGCATAATAACACTCACCGGTAAAGACCTCGGCATCACAACACTTGCTGATAAGACCTCGGCATAATAACTTATCACATGTCTCATCACGATGTTCAACGATCAAAGAACATAAGCAATATCACACCACATAGAAGAGACAACAGTTTGTGCAATTCAAGTCCACATTCATGCTTTCAAGCATTTCATCAATCAATCAATAAGGATTACATTAAGGTAATTCACATAATCATGTTCAACACATAGATTTTTTCATTTCAACCCTTTTTTTATTCATTTAGATATAGAAAATAGACAATTTAAACCCTTCACTTCATTCCCATTACTCCCAACACGCAATCAACAAAGGAAGCATACAAATTCAAACTAGAATACAAGGTTTAGGAAGCCACTTACCTTAAATCAAATCAACAATCGCTCCAATATTTAAGTCTTCCCCTTCCGAATCACTTCTGAAGCCACACAATCTATAAATAAGCAAGTATTTACATTCATTTTCTGGAAACACCAACGCCCACTACTATTCCCTTGAATGGTTGGTCAATCAACACAAAACCCAATTCTAAAATTAAGGTTTGAATCCAAACTTTAGTACTTGAAAATATTACTCAAGGCTTTAGGAACTTATTAGGCAAAATCATCTCGAAAATGGGCTTGAAAATCAGTTCATAACTCACTTTTACTTCAAAATTCAAGTTCATGAAGAACCCCCAATTTATCAACCCAAAATCTTAATTTAAACTCATAAAATAAATAATAATAATAATGGGTAATAGAAGATTTAGAGTTAAGAAATGTTACCCAAAATATTTTACTCGAAAATTTGGTCCAAATCTCTTGGCCAAAACTTTCAAAACTCAAAAATGGAGAAGTGGGGTTGAAATCCCGATTTTAGAAAAATATGTTGCCCAGGTCTCAAATGCTCATCTCGATCGCAACCTAGAGTCACACAATCGCAACCTAGAGTCACGTGATCGCGACCTAGAGTCACGCGATCGCGACCTAGAGTTATGCGATTGCGATGAGTAAAAATAGTCAACTCATTAAAGTTTACCATCCCGATTGCGGAAAGACCCACACGATTGTGATGCACCCCAAGATGATGTTACGCGATCACGATGAGGGAGTCTCGCGATCGTTATGACCAGCATGGCCATGCACCAGAACAGAAACCATAAACCAACCAAATTCAAAATGATCGGAAGGATCCTCGGGATTCATTTGGAACCCCGTACACACCAATCACATATGAAAATTAAATATACTAAAAGTTCCGTACTCAATGGAACCGTCAAAAAATGAATATGAGGTCTCTTTGACCTGACATCCATGAAAATCACAAGAAACTATCTCATACTTAAAAAGGCTAAAATAAACTCGGGACCTCTCAGAAATCAACCAAGACTTTAATTATACCTAGAATCATCCCCTGAATCCAACGAAACTCTCGAATTATTTATCCGAGCACCCGAATCCTGGAAGCTGACCAAAGTCAACCCAAAGGCTAAAATTTTATAATTTCACAACTTAGAACCTCAAATCCTCAAAAAGACTCAGAATTAATAACCAATAACTCTCACATATCAGATTTCAGATTTTGGGACTGATGGAATCAACGGAATCCCATTCCAACACTCGAAACTCCAAAAGACATTGAAAACTACTTTCTCAACAACTTAGTCTTTTAAACTCAAAAATTACCAAAAATCTCAATTTTTAACTCAAAGTTCAAAACCAACTTTTCAAACTCAAGAAAAAATGACTCATGGTCAACATCACGAGGGAAAAAATGGCAATTTCCACTAAAAAATAAAAAATAACTGACCGAGTCATTACAAAACTTCTCAGAAAGCTTTGAGTGTTAACAAACCTTATATTCCCAATAAGTATTTTGTCTAACATTCATCATTAGTGGTTAATTTTACCTTATTGTTTCTTGTAGTAATCTAAGGTGGCAGAATATTGCCTATTTTTCCATTTTTACTCCGCTTTTTAGGTTACTTATTTTATGTTAAAGATATCCATATTTGCTTATTTTTTGTAGTTTTTTTTCTCTAGACTCTCATCTTCTTGTATATCTCTAATATATTGCATTTGCTTTTTGTGATGTTCTCAAATTCTGGTGCTTCACTTATAGGATTTTCAAGTACAATGATCTGAAGAGGCTTTGGTTCCTCTATTTATGTGTGTAATAACCTTCTAGGTTATTTTCTATGTTTTTAGTATTTTTGGCGTTTACAGTTTTTCTACAGCAGCCCATGACTTGATGGGATTGATAGTTTGGTCACTGAGACATTTATTTAGTTTTTATGCAATTTTTTTTGTTTTAGAGCATCTAAAGTTTGAATGGTTGACTTCGATAAAAAAATTTTAAGATAAACGACCTTATAATGCAATTTCGATGGTTTCGTTAGCTCCGAAACGTCAAGTTTGATATAGATGGACCTTTGATTTGGGTCTCGAGGCCCCCGTACACATTTTGAACAACCTTGTGGCTTATGGCTAAAACGGAGTCTTGTGTGTGGAACCCACTTTTATCGATACTACCTCCGTTGAAACGTCAAATTTAATGAAGTAGCATAGTTAGTTTGTTTGCACGAATACCAAACCAATTTCGAGCACATGATTGGAGGCCATTAAGACTTAGCAATTTTGGATGGTGCCAACCTACTGTTGTCTTTAGGATACACATTGGATAGGATAAATTATGATACGTAATATATAAATTCGTGAATCAAGATATATCAATTGCTAAGAAAATCTATATTATATTCTTCTTTCACTTTACAATGTTTAGAGATGCGTTTTCATAGTTGGTAAATGCCTGAACAGTCATACGAAAATTTGCCTATAACAACGTATTGTAGATTTTTTTAGAAACAGTAGCTAGTTTTGGTATTACTAATTCCTTGTTTGGTGCAATTGTTCAACTTATGTGTATTAGTTATACACTCTATTTGGTATTATCCTATGTATAATCTATATCATATCATATATCATATATATATATATATAAAAGAGAACCTTATGCCCGCCTACGTGGCGCCACCAAAAACCAGAATTCCCCGTTAATTTATTTATTTCCAAAATTTGTCTTCCCTTTTCATGAAAAGTTGTGACTTTTATGAAAAGTTGTGATTTTAATGAAGAGTTGCGACTTTTATGAAAAGTTGTGACTTTTATGAAAATTTGCGACTTTAATGAAGAGTTATGACTTTTATGAAAAGTTGTGACTTTTATGAAAGGTTGTGACCTTTCCGAAGAGTTGCAACTTTTCCAAATAGTTGTAACATTTCTGATAAGGCACAATAATCATTTGTTCATTACTATCATTTGTTGTCTATAAATATAGGGATTTCCTCTCATTTTAAAACAACGAAAATTTTGAACCTCCTCTTGTTCTTGTTCTTGTTCTTCTTCTTCTTCTTCTTCTTCTTCTACACAATTAAATATTTGTGTACTTTGCTCCCGTTGAGTGGCTCACTGACACCATTGCTTATGTTACAGATCTTGGTATGTATTTTTACAATAATTAATTTATGCTTATGTTATTAAGGATAAATGATAAGATGTAATAATTTTCATTTTCTTTTACATTATTAATGTTTGTTACTACGTAATCTTGTATGTAAGATGATATAGTATTTTAGTTTTAATGTCTGATAGGTTTTAAGTATTATTTTATAAATTCCGTGATATTAAATTCTCGCGCGAAGGGCGGGTAATTTTACTAGTATAATCTAAAGGAGAAACATAGACAAGTGATGTGGCGCCTTTCTATGCCCTCCATTCATATTTATCTTTTTTCTCCTTTTTTAAGATTTTTTCTTAATTCTTTTCATTAAATATGTTATATATTAAATAAGAAAAAACCAATCATATTTAATATTCTAATTATATCTAATGAGTTACAAAGGAAAAACCTCCATCTATTCTTATTCTCTACTTAAATAACATGTCTCTTCAACTTATTCTTATGAATTATAAAATCTATAAATTACAATCATTCATGGATACGTTGAATATTCATTCTTTTATTTTCTCATTCTTTCTTTCTATTAGTGTAGTTATTTTCTCATTCTTTCTTTCTAATAGTGTAGTTTTTTCTCTCTTTATTTTTTTTTAAAAATTATTCTTCATCTTTTCCATAAGAAATCATAGAAAAGATAGTGACTTGATCTGTTCACTTTGATGAAGATCAAAGATATATTTCTCAAAGATTCATTATAAAGAGATGTTCACATTAATTTAGTACAAGATCATCAAAATGAAGAAGGAAGTTAGTATAAAGTTTGAATGTTTCCAATGTTTTAAAGATTCATTAATGTATTGTTTTGATTTCAATATTCTAAAATTTTGCCATGCTTGAAAGGTATATTATCTATGGTACATTTCTCATAGCTATTACATATTGTTGTACTTAAAAATTTATATATAATATAAGCTAGATGTTAGAGAAGCGAAGTTGCACCTCTCTTTGGTCAAAGATTCTATTTATCCTTTTTCCTCAAATTTTTTGATAATTTTTCATATTTTTCTACTTACTTATTATTGTACAAAAAATAAATATACCAATTACTACTCTATTTATTGTTATACTTAAATGTCTGAAAAATTATTTACACTCATTATTATTCTTTGTTACAAAAGATTAAAAGTCTCAATATTTACTACTGTAATATTTCAAGATATTCGTCTCTTTTTCATTGTATTTTTTTCCTCTTTCAATTTTGTTAAACAGAGTGGAGTAGTACAAAACGAGAAGAAGTTGATTTGCTTGCTTTCCTAATAAAACTTAAACACCCAACAAATGTTGAATAGTTCATGAGTTTTTTTTGGCCTTCATTATTTTATTTTTTCCTTCTTTTATTTATTTTAAAATTCTTATCTCCATAACTTATGCCTAATTGAACTTTTACTTTAATTGATATTATTAACTCTTCTTCTTTAAATTTTCATATTCATAACCCCAACTATTTAATTTCAAAATTTAAGATACCTTATGATATTAATTTCTTCAATTTTATCTATATAAATTCATATTTTTTGTTTCATTAGATTCCTACTCAAGACTATTATTTTTATTTCATATTTGAAATAGTGATATTCTATATTATTGTTGTAGTATCAGATTTATACTTTAGTTTGACTCCATGAAAAGGCTCTTGGATATGGATAGAAAGGGTGCCTGATAAAAGCTAAAAAATAATTGCATTGATTATTTGATTTTTTATCATCTTTGTTTTTGTGATTAAGGACTTGAAAAAATTGTGTTGTTATTTTTCTCTTTTTACTTACTTTTTCATATGTTCTCTCTATATATATTTTTTAATTTAGGTTCTTATAAAAAAATTAATTGTAGTAAATTACATTTTCATTTAGGTTCAAATTAGTTATTTGTAACTATGTCAAAACACAACTAACTACACCAACAAACATTCAAATTTTATTACTCATGGCTCAAAAGAAATGCTTATTAAGTATTGAAATACACAATTCTTAGGTATTTCTTATGGTGAAGAACCATTAAAATTTGTTTATATCTTCTACTTTTAAAGAATTACCAAAATAATATAAGATATACACGAAAAATTAGCAATAAAGTTTTATTTAGATGATAATGAAAATAGAGAAAAATAATTATTTAGACAATGATGAATAAGAGATAAAGCAAGGACAAAGAAAGGATTAAATATCAAAGAAGAAATGAAATAGAAATATTTATCTCTTTTTCCTCCTATTTTTAGTTTCATCATTTATTTTTTCGAATTAAAGGAAGATTCATCGGATAGTAAATTTATCATTTGACAAAAATAAGAAAAAAAATCAAGTCCTTAAATATATTTATCCGAATTTTATGTATTAACATCATAATATATGAAATTTTTTTCTTAATAAAGTAGTCTTTTAATTTTGAAAAATATTTGATGATAAAAATGTAATTCACTTAAGCTCTAATTCTAAAAAAATATTTGTATTATGATTTTATCATTTTTCTTATTTCTATAATTGATTTTTTATTTTTTGTATCATAATTATTTTTTAAAATAAATTTACATATATATTTCATAATTGCGCGAAGCGCTGCCGAACTTCCTAATTAATAGATAACAAACAATGATATTAGTAAATAATGTATTAATAATTAATTTTTTAATAAAATATATAATACATGTTATTTTAAATAAACACTATATCATATATATAAGAACCCTAGATCTACCTACGTGGCGCCACCACAAACCGGGATTCCCTTTTAATTTATTTTATTTCCAAAACTAGATTTCCCCTTTCATGAAAAGTTGTGACTTTTATGAAAAGTTGACTTTTATGAAGAGTTGCGACTTTTATGAAAAGTTGCGACTCTTATGAAAAGTTGCGACTCTTATGAAATGTTGCGACTTTTATGAAAAGTTGTGACTTTTATGAAAGGTTGTGACCTTTCCGATAAGACACAATAAGCATTTGTTCACACTAGCTTTTGTTGTCTATAAATAGAGGAATTTCCTCTCATTTTAAAACAACGAAAATTTTGAACTTCTTCTTCTTCTTCTGGACAATTAAATAATTGTGTACTTTGCTCTTGTTGAATGACTCACTGACACCATTTTTTTGTATCAATACACTAGTGAATAGAATTTCCTGAGAGGATCTATTCCTTTAAATCTCAGGTACTAGGGGGGAATAATTTCCTTAAGGGGACACTGTGCATTCAGTGGGCTCGATTTTTTTTCATGCTGTTTCATTCTATTATTACAGATCCTGGTATGTTTTTACAATCATTAATTTATGCTTATATTATTAATTGTTATTTTTGAGTACATGCTTTAAATTTTGTTGTTTAAGTTTCTGCAATATTATTGTTATAAGTATTTATTAGTACATATTAAATAACAAACGTTAATTGAGTATTCAAGCAAGTTTTCTCTACTGAAATTGTTGAAGGTACAATTAAAAAAATCCTTACAAATCTCTAATTTGTTCATCAACAACGTCATTTCTTCACATACAAGGATGAGATTTTGTGTTCTTTAGAAAATCTTCTTAGAGTTAATAACTTTGCATGACCATATTTTTTTGTTTTTATGTTGTTGTTATCTATTTTTACTAAATTTTATCACTGGATATTATGAGTACTTTAAGGATTGAAAGTTGATCGAAGTGTTAGTCAATTTTCTGAGGTATGTTATTTTAAAATATGAGAACTTTTCTGGTTAGAATGATTTGTTATCATCATTGGATATCTCATAGTTTACTCCCTTTAATGTATGTTTTTTCTCACTGTTTTGTTGTCTCCTTAAAATTGTATTGATGATTTTTCGTTTGGTATGTATATGATCACACTTGGACATATCTTTCGTCCTTTTAATGTTTTTCTTTTTTTCCTTCTCATTCAACTCTACTAAATATTTTCTGTGTGAGTTATGACTATTTTCAGCAAGCTTAATTTGAAGAATATGAAACAAAACCTGCTCTAAATAAAAGTAATATCTTAAGCTACAAAAGAAATGTCTATTAACATAGATTTGTTGTCCTTTATGTCCCAATTCATTGCTGAGCATTTGAGTTATCTAGGTTAGATTGATTTTTAATTTTTTAATGTTTGAGAATATATTTTTAACATGAGTCTAGAATCCAACATTTTGATCTACTTGTACCTTCATAATGCAACAACTATACATACATATTTTTGAAAAAGTCGTAAAATTGCATTGATAAAGCATCTAGAAGGGCCTTCAGAGCAGCAGTTTAATGAAAAATGAATTTCTAAAAGGGTCAACAATATTATTTTGCTGTTGTTTTAAAAAAAAAAATTCTCCTTCTATAAATTTTGTTAGAGTAACAATAACGAAAAGTGGTGAACGTTTGACCTCATACAAGTAGATTATCTCTAAAAAAATTTATTTATGCTGTTGTGGTATATATTTTTAACGGTCTTAACTTATTTATAACTAATATTGATTATCGAAATTTTTTATATAATTTTTTTTAACAAGGAGTTATTCTAACCATAAAATTATCAGTTCTATATTTTTGATGTACAAAAAATAAAATAAAAAATGTTTAATCGCTACATAAAAACGTCACTCAGTTTCAACAAGACAATTATATCATCAAACATATATTATGATAAATTATGTAAAAGATAAAAATAATTAGATATCAAGACATTTCTAATCATTCATTATATATTTAAAATCATTGAGATATGTGATAATGTCAAATCATTTAATTTCTGTTGAAATATTCTTAAAACCTACTAAAATTTACTTTTTTTTTTCTTATAACAGTCGATTATTGGAAAGGCTGTTCAAAAGCTTAGAAAAATTATTATAAATTACCTAGTTAATAAATAATGTGAACATAACTAATATCTGCATTATTAATCTCTAATATTATTAATTTCAATTTAGTATAAATTGTTCAACACTATTCTTTACAACCTTCCAAACGACTTGTTATTCAAATAGTAAAGGGAAAAACAAAGTGAAGCTCTCCACGCGCCTGTTTAGTTATGAATGAGCATTGAGCATTTGTAATAACAACATTGTATACGCGGTTGAGTTGTCTCTATCTCTCTTCTCATGAATCTCTTGACTTTGACTTCTCCTTTCATTTTGCTCAAGCCCCTCAATTATTCAAATAGTTCTTTTTTCATCATCTTTTAGTACTATATATACTACTATTGATGAACCACCCACATATCTTCAAATTATTTATCCAATTCTGTCTTTTTGTGATACTGGGGCTGCGCAAAGCAACAAGATGAAGTGGGTGTCAGTGAAAAATGAAGGAAAGATGTTATTCAAGTCTAAACTGAAGTTGGTTGCTTTAGCTGGCCTAGTTCTATCTGTTCTTTCTTTATTAACCCATTTTCTTCTAGCTAAACATACATACGGGATTGTTTATGAGTACCATTCTTCAGTTACAATCATGTCATGGATGCCTAAATTCAAGAAATCAGATCTCTCCATTAGTAATGTAATGTGCTTAATAAAACCCCTCCAAGATCTCATCTTTAGTCCTTTTTCTTAATTTTCTTGAACTTTTTTTTGCTTCAGTTTCTGTTTCAGACTAATGCTCTTGCTTGCTGTGAGTTCATGGTGATAAAATTAGTTTCATGTTATTCTGGTTTTTGGGGTCTGCTGATGCAATGAGTGCGTGCCGGATACTCCAAAAGTAGTGCATTTTGGAGAATCAATAATTTTGGATAGTCCGAGCAACATAGGCTTAACACCTTCCAAGATCTCATCTTTAGTTCTTCCTGTTTTAATTTTCTAATTCTTTTGAGCTTCAAATCCCTGTTTTAGACTGCTGCATTCTCTTGCTTGAGTTATTGACAATAACTATAGTTCATCTTATTTTTGTTTTTTGCCGGGGGCTGATGGATCTGTATGGTTAATTACTGTTGCTGGAGCTGATTATGTGTATTCTTGTTGGCTATTGATGGAACACTTTCTCATGCAGCATCCATCTTATAAGAGACTATGGGCTCCAGTTAGGCATTTTGAATCTTTACATCCTCTTGCAAATCGGAGTGGAGATTATGCAGGTTAGATTCATCTTCATATTTTTTGTGGTCCATATCATGCCAGTTATAGCAGTCTTTGGTAATTTGTTTGGCATTTCGAAATTGTAATGTTCCCAATTACTTATAACTGTAGCTCAAGGTTGAGATATTGTTGATCAACCAATTAATGTGACTTGTGAGGTACAACAATTATTAGGAAATAATCGAGTTAAGGACCATATTTTCCCTGACTAATCAGTTTCTGGCCCAAGTGCCCGTTCATCCATCTTCCAAATAAAGACGAACAGCTCCATTTAGATGTTTCCTAACTCTAATCAAAACCTGAAGTAAATATTAAGCTGTCAACTAGATCTGAGGACAATTGCATTATATCCATTCATCTGTATAGTTCCAGATGCAATATGTTTCTGTTTCACAAAGGGCATGTGAACTTACTTTTAGAAAATCTTCTGCAAGTGACAAGCTTTTTGCTTGAATCAATTTGCTCTCCAGC
This sequence comes from Solanum piurae, assembly GCA_029582685.1. Classification (NCBI taxonomy): domain Eukaryota; kingdom Viridiplantae; phylum Streptophyta; class Magnoliopsida; order Solanales; family Solanaceae; genus Solanum; species Solanum piurae. The sequence continues at coordinate 21,906 of JAJOOO010009338.1, read as the reverse complement.
TGCTTAAGTTGGTGCATTTTAAGCAACTTAACTTAAACAGTTAAAAGTGTGGAGCGTGGTAAGGAATGTTTGGTATTTCTGGATGAATTAACTAACTGTAAACTCCATAAGATATTTTGACATTTCTATAATCCATTTTGTGACCTTCTGAAATCTGCCTTGATATTTTCATAGTGGACTTCTTGCATATGCTGCAATTGACCATTTCTTTTTTTGATAAGATAAGTGGTATTAATAACAGCATCAAGAAGATGCAAGATATACAAGATATGGCATTTGAGCTTACAAAAAAAATCTCTGGCTAACTATACAAACTATCTAAGCCAGAACTAATGAGTTAGTAAAATCCTGAAGTTGTTCTGCATTAACAACAGGATACAAGTTGGACCAACTAAACAAATTTGCAATGCACCTACTCTTCAAAATGCCTAAAGTAGTTGACTCTCCATCAAAACATCTCTTGTTCCTCTCTAACCAAATACACCAAAAAATACAAGCAGGTATCATAATCCAGATCTTCTTGCTGGCTTTGTCAACTTTCCATAGGCTCCAACTCTCATATGCATCCTTAACTATGAGGGGTGTGGTCCAAATGATGCCAGAGAGACAAAAAAACATGCTCCATAATTCTGAGGCCACCTCACAATGAAGAAGAAGGTGTCTGGGGTTTCAGCCTCTTTTTTGCACATATAGCATTTGTTTGGGAACTGAATTTTTCGTTTCTTTATGTTGTCTTGGGTGAGACATGCCTCATATAGAGCTGTCCAGGTGAAAAAAACTACCTTAGGTGGTAGCTTGGTCCTCCAAATGAGTTTCCAGGGCCAGTTATCTATCACAGGGTTTCTAGAGCACAATTGTTGATACCCTTCCTTGACTGTATAAACTCCTTTCTGGTGTCCCCACTTAAGCTTATCAGCTGCCTGGAGATTAATGTGACAGTGTTGTAGTCTAGCAAAAAGGTCTACTAGATCATTCACTTCCCAATCGTGCATATTCCTTCTAAATCTCAGATCCCAATTGATCCCTTCTCTATTAGCAGCAATAACAGAATTGGGATCTTGAGCAATTGTAAACAGATCTGGGAAATCCTCCTGAAGAGTGTTATTTCCAAGCCATTTGTCTGTCCAAAATTTTAGGAGTAAACCATTGCCCAATTCAAAGTAAGCGTTCTGATCAAATGTGTCCCACAACATCCTAATACTCTTCCACAGTCCCACTCCATAAGGAAGTGTAGTAATATTTGTGCACCATTGATTCAGCCTTCCATGCTTAGCTATGATGACCTCTTTCCAAAGCCCTGCATCTTCCAAGTTGTATCTCCAAAGCCACTTCATCATCATACTTTTGTTGTGGACTGCAAGGTTCTTAATGCCAAGACCTCCTTGGTATTTTGGTTGTGTGACCTTCTCCCATTCGATGAGATGAAATTTGTGTTTCTCCATGTTACCTTTCCAGAGGAAGTCCCTTCTTATCTTGTCAATCTGTTCTATAACCTCAGTTGGCATTGGGAGCAAGGCCATGTAATAAGTAGGTAAGCTGTCTAGAACACTATTGATAAGTGTTACTCTGCCACCAAAGGAGAGATATTGCATTTGCCATGTTGCCAACCTCTTCTCAAACTTTTCAATAACCCCTGTCCAAATTTCAGGGGATTTATGTTGAGCACCCAAAGGAAGACCCAAATAAGTGGAAGGAAATGAGCCAATGTTGCAGCCCATGATATCAGCCAGCAGATTTAAAACTTCATTAACTGGGTAGATAGTGCTCTTTTGTATATTCATGTGTAAACCTGAAATAGCTTCAAAAATAAACAAAGTTAGATTAAGCTGCATCACTTGAGATCTTTAAGCACCACAGAAAATCAATGTATCATCTGCATAGAGCAAATGTGATACATTAGCTTGAGATCTTGGATCCCCTCCTATCTTAAATGGCTCAATCCAATGCAAAGAACTTGCTTTCTGAATCATTTTGCTGTGGCCTTCCATTGCCAAGATGAATAAAAATGGTGAAATAGGATCACCCTGTCTAATCCCTCTTTGGGGAGGGAAGAAACCCACAGGTGACCTATTCACCAAGATAGAATACTTGACTGTTGTGATACTGAATTTCATCCATCTTATCCATCTTTCACCAAACCCCATTTGCCTCAAGATAGTAAGTATGGCCAACTTACTTTGTCAAAAGCCTTCTCAATGTCTAGCTTCACTAGTAACCCTGGTTCTCCACTCTTCATTTTCCAATCTAGAGCTTCATTAGCAATGAGGGCTGCATCTGATATTTGCCTTCCTCGAACAAATGCATTTTGGCTTCCAGACACCAATTTTCCAATCACTGTTTTGAGCCTGTTTGCCAGAAGCTTTGATGCTATCTTGTAAATGCTGCTAATAAGGCTGATTGGTCTATAGTCTCTAAGCTCTATTGCCCCTTTCTTTTAGGAATCAGGGATATGAAAGTGCATTTACAGATTTGACCATGTGGTAGTGTTGGTGGTAGTGTCTCAAAGCTTTGATGATCTCGTACTTGATAATCTCCCAGGCATGTTGGAAAAATGCCATGGTAAAACCATCCGGCCCTGGAGCCTTATCAGGAGCACAACTTTTAATAACTGAGAAGATCTCTTCCTCTTCAAACTCCCTTTCCAGGAAAGTACTTTCTGCTTCAGAGATTCTAGCTAAATTCTCAAATCTAGCCGATGGTCTCCATGGTTCATTTTCTGTATACAGATGCTGATAGTAGCTCAAAATTTCCTCAATCTCTCTTTTATCCTCAGTTATGTGCTCCGCTATTTTTAGCTTATCAATACCTTATCCAGTGCCAATCCTTTTACTATATTAATATAATCTGAGGCTAGGCCAACTTCACACATCTTCTTTAGTAACCTTTAACATCCATTCTGGAATAAAACGATGGAAAAATATGAAGTAGAAATTTTCTGCTGTGCTTGGTGTTTTCCATTTCTTTTTCTACTTGTTACTATTTGTTTCAATCGTGGCCTTATTGCAGCTCCTGAAATGCAATCAACTGGATTCATCTTTGTCAAGATACGTGGGGGTTTCCATGAGATTAGGAATGCGGTAAGGTATCCTCTGGTTCATAATAGGCTTGCTTTTAAATACTCCAGTAATTTATTAGGCTTCAATTGTCTGGCAGATTTCTGATGTTGTTGTAGTTACGAGACTCCTCAACGCTACCCTGGTCATTCCAGAGATCCAATCAACCACAAGCAGCAAAGGAATAAGGTTCTGTCAAATTTATTAAATCTGGAGAATTGATGCAAAAATTGAATGATACTAGACTTTTTTCCATATAGATGTGATATCTTATTTTTTTTAAAAAAACAGAAAGAAAAATGATGGGACACATTGGCCTCAGCTCTCAACTTTTTTTAATCAGTAGAAGATAGTCTTTTTGATAATCTTAAGAGTGTGAAGGCAGAATGTACAGAATAGCCAATACATTCTATTTCTTTCAGAGCTCAACATATGGAGTACACTTTAAAATATAATGGAATGATTATCTATGTTACATACAACTGCAAAATGGCTAAACTGCTCGATCGAGTCGTTAAACATTTTGCTACTTCATTTTTGCAGCACTCAGTTCAAGAGTTTCCCGTACCTCTATAATGAGAATCAATTCATAACAGCACTAGCAAAAGATGTCAAAATTGTAAAAACCCTTCCAAAAGATCTGAAAGGAGCGAGGAGAAAGAAAGAAATTCCTTCATTTAAAGTTCCCCATGGGGCATCTCCATATTTTTACCTGCACCATGTTCTTCCTATGTTGACTAAGCACTCTGTGGTTGAGCTTCTTGTTCATAGTGGTGGATGCTTGCAGGTAACATCCATTACCTTTATTTCAAATTAAATATGCCCTTGGATTTTATATTCTTTTTAAGATCATAATATTACACTATGATGGTTTGTTGCATTAGAATTTACAAATGTGGATTATTTCAAAAGAAGTTTTACGAGGACATCCAATTCGATAAAGTAGGAGAATCATATTTTTGGAAGAGGTGAAATCATTTTCATCTCTATTGCACAAGCTCTTCTGCATTCATACAACCAAGTTTGATTTGAAATGGAAGCATAATAGTGACTCTTTCTTTTTATCCTTTTTTTTTTTTTGATAACCAACTCTTTCTTATCACCTATCATCTACATAAGCATGTACCTCCTAATCTTGTATCTCCAGTAAAGTAATTGTTTCCTGACTTCTCATCTTTATACTAGTACTCAAAGACCCAATAGTTGTCACATAACTATAAAACTATGGAACATTATGCTTTGCGGAAAGAGTGCTGTAAATTGTAGAAGGTTGAGTTCAATTTAACTTTTTAGATAATGTATTGTAAATATGTGTCATCCATTAATTGGAAATATTTTAGCTGTGTTTGGTTCAGCATATTTATTGTTGGAATGCTGCTTGACACTTTGTTCTTATTTTGAATATGCAGTCCTATTTCTTCATTCTTCTTTTCTGATGATCTATGCATCCTCTCTGCATGTCCATTCTGACCATACTGTTTCTTCACATTTTGACTGTCATGTTTTACTGTGTATGAGTCAGTCTATCCTGCCTCCACCACTTGTTGAGTATCAAAAGCTGAGATGCAGGGTTGCTTTTCATGCCTTACGGTTCAGAGAGGAGGTCCAAAATCTCGCTATTAAAATCTTAAATAGGTAACTTACTAATTTCTATTACTCATTGAAATGAAGATTGTTTTTGGTTATGCTTATTTCTTGTGTTCTCACAGAATAAGAGCTTCAGGACAACCATTTATTGCCTATGATCCGGGGATGACCAGAGATGCTTTAGCATATTATGGTTGTGCAGAACTTTTTCAGGTATGTTCAAAACTTGGGAGCATCATATGGTGAACCAAGGTTTGGCTTTGCACATATTATTTGTCTTGTATCTGACGTATGTTCTGCCCATATATTTTTCCTCTAGGATGTACATACTGAACTCATCATGCACAGGCGTGCATGGATGATAAAACGTGGAATTCTGAAGGGGAATCTTTCTTCAGATTCAGCAGAACAATATCGTAATGGCTTGTGTCCTCTCATGCCTGAAGAGGTACCTTGCATCCTTCAGTTTAATATAAAATCTGCCCATGAATTCTTGCATTACTAAATATGAGAACTTGTGACGTCCTTCCTAGCAATAGTTTCAAGACCAACTTATGTGTTAATCACCCCTTTTCATACGATGAGGCTTGTCTATACTGTTGTCATTTGTTCTTCATGTCTCTGTATTACCTCATTAAGTTAAGACATGGGAAGGTATGTATTGAGAAACGTAATTCATTATAATATATAGGTATATATTGCGAAAATTTTGTTTGAAATAATATTTAGTCAAGTAAATTTTCTGACAGATTGGTATTCTCCTTCGAGTATATGGTTACTCATCCGACACTATCATTTATATATCTGGAGGAGAGGTCTTTGGTGGGGTGAAGAAGTTAATTCCACTGCATGCTATGTTTGAGAATGTTGTCGATAGGACTTCCTTAAGCTCTCCTCTAGAGTGGGATAAAGTATATGGTCAGGAGGCAAACCTTGTTGACCAATATTTAATACCTCCACCTTCAGATAATGTGGTCATGAGATCACAGGCATGGAAAAATTCTGGCCCACGACCTCGTCCACTACCACCGCCTCCAGCACGACCAAAGATGTACAATGTTGAAGGTTGGTGGGGTTGGGTAGCCGAGAGTGATGATGAGCCAGAAAGTACCATCATGGAGTTGAGAACTAATGCTCATCGGTTACTGTGGGAAGCAATTGACTATATGGTTTGCACTGAAGCAGATGTATTCATCACTGGATTTGACCGTGATGGTAAAGGAAACCCAAATCTTGCTAGTTTGGTTGTGGGTCATAGACTGTATCAGTTTCCTGCATCTAGAACTTATGGTCTGGACAGGTAATGTATTCCGAAGCAAACTTTCTTTTTGGTCATTTATTCTCACTCTTTCTTTCCCTACTGGTCATGTCTTATTCACACTTTTTATTTTTCTCTGTACTCCAAATGTTCTCTTTTTCTCCTAAATTAGGGCCAGGGTTGGTAAATGGGCTTAAAGTTGGTTCTATTTCATGACTGAATAAGACAACTTAGCTACAAAAATAATTGGTGTTACTTGTGAAACTAAGGGTGTGTTTGGTATGGAGAATGTTTTTCAGTTTTCCCATGTTCCGTTGTTCAATGTTTTTGGAAAATATTTTCTCTAGGAAAACAAGTTCCTTAAAAATGAGAAAATGACTTCCCTAGTGTAAGTAGGGAAAACAAGTTCCACAAGTAGCATTCCACATTGATTTCATCCTCCCCACCCTCCAACACACCTCATCTTCACCCCACTCCCATACCCCATCCACCCCACCCCACACCCCTACCCCCACCCCCACCTCCCATAATTTTTGTCTAGATTATATACAAATGCTTTTAGGATATTAATTTTTGTACTTACGTACTGAACACAAAAAAAAAGAGTAAGAACCCCACTTATTTTCATAGGAAACATTTTCCAAAAAAACATCTTCTATGGTTTAACTCAGGCAGTTTTATTGCAGAAGGATGTAATTGAATTTGGATTTATCATTAATATTTGTCTTCCACATTTCATCCACTTTTGTAACCTATGGTCATTTTTTTCTTGTACTCAAGATGTTATTTTATGCAGCTCCTGAAACCCTTGTTCAGTATCTGGACAAGAAGTGAAGTGCAGAATATAAACAAAATCAACTCAAGGTTTTACGTGGAAAAACTCCTCTCCGATGAGTCAAAAAATCACGGGTTATAGATGCCAACCACTAGAGCATCAGAGGAGCTAACCATTGTAGCACCTACTCTTCTCCCTCTCTACATTGTGCTTCGATTGTAGGCCTGTACTCTGACTCAACAATTCACAACATTAAACAACACCTAATACAAATCAATTAAGAAATGTTAAGGGGTTATAAACTCACAGAAAATCAACCGGACAACACAGAACTGTTGTAGATATTCTTGATAGGAACAGGTTCTTTACAATGTTTCCAGTTGACTCTCTCTCACACAAGTCGAATAAATCTTCTTGATGTGTGCTCTCTTCTCTCTTTATATGAATATATTCACAAGCATCAATTAGATCCTTTATATATGCATAAGTAGCAACCTCTTGTGACTTGTCATCCCAATTCAACTCGAATTAGTTTTAGCTCATAGCTCACAGCACACATTGCTCTCCCTTGCACATGTAGCTCTCTAGCTCACATTGCTCTCTCCAACATATGTAGCTCTCTAGCTCAGCAATTTCCCCCTCTTTGACCATGACAAACTCATAACATCCCACAACAAAAACTTTAACAGTTCATTGCAGTCGCATGTGCACTCAGGTGCAATTATTCTCCCTAAGAACCAACTTCATGTTTATCATCAAGACTTAGTAAGATCTGAAGCTCTTAGCTAAGTTTTCTCTGGGACTAACCTTTCGCTCATAGAAACCAGTAGGAGCCTAGGTTATGTAAACCTGCTCAGATCCATATCATATTTTCTCAAGGACCAGGTTCACTCATAACTCTTGCTTCAAGGACCTGATTCGTTCAGCAATTCCAGTGTCAGTAGTTAGGAATCTGTTCTTTCTTCATCAATGATCATAGAGTTACGTAGTATTTTAATGAATTCAATTTTTCCCTTTTTGGTATCATCAAAAAGCAACAGTGTTTAGTAGAATCCTCATGAGAGAAAAGTAGTATTTATTTCCAACATCAAGAACACATCAACACCAAAATGGAAGATATTTTGATGCATCCTTTTTAACCCATACCGCCCAAACCAAATAGATGTTTACATTAACTTACAACACTGCCATGAAATAAGATAGTTTTTGGTCTTGATTTTCAAAGGGTGACCTGAAAATAAGTTCGTTTGCTAAAAGAAGGATGGCTTATAAGTGTGTTTCCAATTAATTTTGTTGAGGGAAGCAGTGACGTTCTTCAATTCTTCTCCTTGCCTTCTTCATTGATCATCTGGATTATCAGATTTTTGCTCCTTGAACTTCTTTTTTCCCAATGAAAAACCAATGGTAAGGTTCTCATTATCACACTTCTTACTTTTTTTTTATGAAGAAATTAGTTCTATTTCAGGCATCGATGCATAATAGTTACAAAAGCTTAGTAGCAAAAGGTCAGCTCTCCTTTACATAGTTAGTTAAGAGTCAGGGAGCTGACAAAGTTTAGAAATGAATCAGGGGAATCTAGAGGGGATAAATAAACCCAACTATACAAAAACATGAGGCAATTAGCTTTTAAAGATTGTTAGGTAGTTGATATTCCATTAAAGCATCTTCTAGTCCTTTCATTCCAGATACTCCAAAAAATGGCTGCAGGTATCATCTTCCAGATTCTCTTGATGGTGCTATCAACTTTCCATCAACTCCAGCTTATCAAAACATCCCTGATATTCTGAGGAATGACCCATTTGGGGCCAAAAAGAGCTAAAAACATACTCCATAAGTCCGCTGATACTTCATCCAATCACATCAATTTGATGGACTGAATACGAAGGAACCGAGTTCTTCATCAGTCTGTGTATCAGTTCAGCTCTTCATCAATATTCAGCATTGAATTTTGTGAACATCAACCATTCCGCACATAATACTTGCAATGAAAACCCTCCTTTGTTCTCAACAATGTCCTGTTAAGATTTTAATCCTTACTTGACATGGTTTCCTTCACGCATTTGCTTATTTTCTCCTATTTTTCAAATCTTCTTCCTCATTGGTAAATATAGTAATGTTTTCATATTTTTCTTGCTTCTGTTTCACTGGATTTGTCACGATTCCAATTCCTCATGGAATCTTCTATACACTTGGAATCTGCCTTGGCTTGATTATCAACAGTCTCTTCCAGTTCACCGTGATGGGCCTGGTTTTTTCACTGTTTCTTTACTGCATATGATGCACTTTTTGATAACAACTCTCTATTTTGATCATGCTAAGAAACTGTTTCTTTTGTAGTACACTTCTTGGTAGCAACATGGAAAGGAACTTGTTCCTTGTAATATCTTGTTATGAATACTATCAGTCCTTTGTTTTTCTTTCTCAAAATAATACTACGGGTCCTTTGTTGAGACATGTGAAGGACCTGGTTCTTGCATATGTTAGTTATGATTTGCTACTTGTTTGTTAATCATCAGAGCTTCATATTGTAAGCCTTGGCTCATAGCTCTCTAGCTTGCTCTTTCTAGAACATGTAACTCTCTGGCTCTATGTTGCTCGGACTCTTCAAGATTGTCGATGGGTGTGTGTTGGATCCTTCAAAAGTAGTGCAATTTGAAGGATCTGAAACGGGTGCAACATCATTTTTGGAGAGTCCGAACAACATAGCTCTGGCTCATGACACTCTCGCTCAAACACAAAATACTACAAGTATGCTAGTTAGTTGAACTGTAACTCTAATGGGTATTACATGTGAAAACCTGCATTTGGATGTAAAAGACAACAATTATTTTTATTTTCCAGTTTTTGCAAGCACTGTAAAAATGAATTTTTGTCAATCAAATTCCATTAGAGAACATTCAGTTTTTGCAAAATTGGAAGGTTTCTCTCATGGCGTGTGGTTTAAAAAATGTGTGGGACAGTTATATTCCATTGTTTGCAAGCAAATGCAGATGCTTTAGTGACATGACTTGCACTGTAGCTCACCCTACAAACCATTTATTAAACTCTGAGTTGAATCGTAAAACGATGTAATTGAATCTGAATTTGTTATTAACCTCAGTTGTCCACATTTCTTCAACTTTTCTTATCTATGGTCATTCTTATTCCTTTAATCAAGATACTAGGAGTATGCTAGAAGCCTAGAACTGCAACTCTTCATGGCTTTATTGCACTAATCTCTTGTTCCTTCATACATTAAATGGAACATGTATGCCCAATCGAAGGTTGTGTTGATGAGACAGGGTAAGTTGAATAGTTGACACAAATCCATGTTTGATAACAAAATACTAGGTGTTTGAATATGAGACCTGGTAATTCCCACGGGTTTCACTTGTTAATTGACCTCCATGACTGAGAACAGACAAAGGAAAACGTGTCTTTAGTTTGTAAAATGGAACTTATGGACTAGCACTAAGGTCTGTGCTAGTAGAGCGTATAGTTGCTTGTCGTCCAATTTGTGCTTTTTGGCTTCAAAGTCACCTGCATGTCAACCTACTTAGATCTCCATATTTGCCTTCACCATTTGGAGAATTTTTAGTTGTAACACAAATAGGATAATATATTCCTTGACAGGTTTTTGATGTGTTGTTATCTGAGTTAATGCAGGAAAGAAATTGCCAAACTTTTTGAGGAGATTCGCGATACTCTTTATCAACCCAACCACCCCTGGATAACATCACTGCGCAAACAATTAAGAATTAGTTTAATCGATGGATTGTTGGAGGAATCCAAAATATCCAAATCACGGTCTTTTCTTGCATTTCCAGTTCCTGAATGTTCTTGCATTGCAAATGATTCCATGAAGAGATCAGTCAACACCTCAAGCCCTATGCAAAAACATGATATTCCAGTGTTTTCTGGACAGATAGACCAATGCCCTTCTTGGATGAATGTCCCCACTTCTTCTCAATCAAGGGAAGAAACAGAAGAGGAAAACGACAAAGATGATTCTGCCTCCTCAGGTCTGTTCTTGTGGCTGGGTAATGGCGATCAAGAAGGTGATAGCGCAGACATTAGCAACAAAGAAGAAGCTCTTGTGGAGGATCAAGAAGAACTTGAAGGAGGAGAAAGATAGGAATAGAGAACCAACTTGTCAGAAAAAAGGAAAGAACAACTCTCGCTAACTGCATTGGTCTCTTTTTAACAACACATGCATACTAGGAAAGCTCGTACGACTTGAGGTAAGCTTAGCTAGATCAAAAGATGCTACACTGACATTTCTGATTGTTGGGAATCCAATTTTCACAGAAGAACAGTTGTAGTTTAGGGTGACACTTGATTTCTGGTAATCTGGATACAAAATGGAAGCTGGTGGTGTAAATTATTTACACAATTATGTAGAGCTAGTTAAACAGGAAAGAGTTAAGTTCTATGCACTGTCGATGTAAAAAATATTTACACAATCACTTCACATGATGAGAGTAGGATTGTAGTAAGTTGTAACTCTTATTGATTCGGCTCTATTTTATGATATTTTTAAGGTCCTGTATTTGGGACTTGTTAGCATATAAACATTTGATTTTACAGCTTTCCCTGTTACGTTCATCCCCATGTTATAATTTGATTAGTCTCTAGATCATACAAGTAAGCACCCTTTCTAAAACAATATTTGTATTTTGTTCCAAGTTTGCTGGATATTAATGTAGAAGTTAAAATGGCCTTCGATTATTCTAACCCATGGCAAGAGAAGTATAATACATATCATCTTCTATCATATATCTTCTATCTATATCTTCTATACTATATTAAAAGCATGAACTCCCTAACTTGAATGTTAAATTACTATAATACCCCAACTTAAAGGACCTAATTTAGTATATATTTTATATTTTATATTATATTTATTTATTTATTTATTTACTCTATATTATATTAAAAGCTAACACCTTTTAACATTGATGGGTAGTTACTTTTTTGAAGGGTTGTGACTTTTTTTATAGAGTTGTAACTTTTTCGATGGGTTATGACTTTTTTTATAGAGTTGTAACTTTTTCGATGGGTTATGACATTTCCAAAAAGTTGTGATTTTTCTAACGGGTTGTAACTTATCTGATAAGGCACGATAAATACCTTTTCATACTATCATTTGTTGTCTATAAATAGAGGAGTTTTATCACATTTTAAACTAAAAAAAATAAAATATATATATACTATACTATACTATACTATCTTAAAGAACGAAGAGACAAATCTATATCTATCTTTTTATCTATATCTATTCTATACTATCTTAAAAGAATGAACCACTTATCTTAAATGTTAAATTATTATAATACCCCCAACTTAAAACACCAAATTTACTATATCTTCTATATTTTATATTGTATTATATTTATTTATTTATTTATATTATATTATGTTCAAGGCCGACACCTTTACACATTGAAGGGTTGTGACATTTTCAAAGAGATATAACTTTTTTGATGAGGTGTGACCTTTTTGAAAGGTTGTGACTTTTGTATAGAGCTGCGACTTTTCCGAATAGTTGTGACTTTTCAAAAGAGCTATGACTATTCCGATGAGTTGTGAATTTTTTGAAGGGTTGTGACTTTTCTAAAGAGTTGTGACATTTTTTTTGATAAGCCACAATAAATATTTTTCATATACTACCCTTTGTTGGCTATAAATAGAGGGGTTTCCTCGTATTTTTAAACTACAATTTTTTAAAGTTTTTCATTGTTGTTGTTCTTCTTAAAACATCCAATTTAGTATATCTTCTATATTTTATATTATATTATATTAAAAGAAGACACCATTTCACATTGAATGGTTACGACTTTCCAAAGAGTTGTGACTTTTCCGGTGAGTTGTGACCTTTCCGAAGGGTTGTGATTTTTACGATAAAAATAATATGCACATGCTCATACTAGACTTTGTTAACTATAAATGGAGGGATTTCCTCACATTTTTAAACTACGATTTTTTTTTATGTTTTTGTATTCTTCTCTTCTTAAAAACTCAAGTTTGATTTACAGACACTGACAATCTCAAAGTTCAATCAAATTAGAACACTCCCTAACATGAATGTTAAATTAATATAATACTCCAACTACAATTATCCAATTTAGTAAATCTTCTATATTTTATATCAATATTTATTTATATGATATTATATAAAAAGTAAAAACTTCAACAATACAATAATAACTAAGTAATGCCTATGGGGGATGGAGGAGAAATATAATTAAGAGGTGTAACTCGGAGATTTTAAGAGTGACTAACTTTCAATAGTAATAATAATAAAGTTTTCATCCACTATTCATAGGAACTTATACTTTATCATTCATTTTATAATTGTTTAATTAATTTTTTTATTTAATAATATTCACGTTATTTTTAAAAATAGTTTAGTACATGGTTTGATATTCACGTGCAACACACGTGCGTCAAAACTAGTATTATTATAAGTGGGAAGATCTTAACAAAGTTGGATTACGATTTTACGCCTTCACTAAATTTAAATATAATTAAACAAACTAATTAATAAAATATTAAATAATAATTATATGGTATTATTATATTTCTAGATAAAATTAATTCATGGAATTCTAAAATGGAGTTTGGTAGATGAAGTGTTTCGTAACAACAAAAGACAGCAAATTATATCGTTTAAAAACTGAAATATCCTTAAACATCAAACAACAAAATGTCCTTTGAATTACGAGACATCTTAATATGACACACATAATTAGATTTCAGTCAGAAACTTTACATATCCCAACTTTAACCAATCTAATTCTCATAGATGTTATGTATATCATCAATTTTTAAATGATTTTTATAATTCCAGACTTAAAATTATACATACCAAAAAGTTGTTTTCAAAATCACTTTATATTAATGCATACACTTTATTATTCCGATGTATAATTGTTGATGGATGATTATTGGTGGATGTAATTATATTGCTCATCACAATCACTTTATGTTAATGCATACACTTAGTTATTCTAATGTATAATTGTTGACAGATGATTGTCGATAGATGTTATTGTTCATCACGTATGTAACAAAAAAGAGGTAAATCTATTTATGCTTTTGTTAGTTATTGAGGAAGAACCTCCATTCTTTTAAATTGGAACTGTTTCTCTCTTTAATTTTTGTTATTTAAAAGTCTTAGAATTCATTAGCTATTTTATTATTTTTAGTCTACTCTATTTCATCTTATTTTCGAATATTTGTGGGATGAACGTAATGTACATCTGAAGTTGTATAATTTATTGTGATGCTATAATAATGTAATGGATATTTATAAATACTTATATATTCTCTTCAAACATTATATGACATCTTCACAACTAATAACTCATGTGAAATCTACGTATCAAAATGATACAATTTCTTAAAACTATTTGATATGATTGTCAGATTATCCATTTGATGTTAAGCTTTAATTTGATGTTGTTACACTCCTCTTTTGATTACTTAATTTTATGAATAACTATTTATACATATTGTAATTGTATTTAAATCATTTATAAATAGTGAAATACACACATATTTTCTATTATGAAATTCAAATATTATTTAATTATATAGAAATCTAGTAGTAATTACAAGGGACAAACGTGCAACGCACGTTTCCAAAAACTAGTACTAATAAAATAGTGATATGGTACTTATAAGAGGTCGTTTGATAGTTGGTTAGAGTTATGTGGGAGGTAGTTAAATTTTAGGGGGAAACTAAGCAAATACTGCATAAAAATAAAATAATTACTAACATATACCCCTTACATTCATACTCTACTAAATAATTACATTATATATCCCCTAACTAATTTCGCTTAACTAATACTAAATCAGTATATATATATATATATATATATATATATATATTTGTGGTAATATTGAGGTTTCTTGTTCACACCCTACTCATTTGTAACATCTCGCAACTAGAAAGAACTAGAAGGGAGTTTAAAATCTGAAAATAGTTATTTTTGGGAAGAATTTAAAAATCTGGAAATTTGGTAAATGTGTTAAAGTGAGTTTTTGGTCAACTTCAAACGGCCATAATTCCTAGCTCAAGATGAGTTAGGTGTGATTCAAAATATGGTTGGAAATCCCTTGGAATGATCTTTCCAACGCCGCCAAATTTGCGTGATTCCGAGTTCATTTGAGTAAGTTATGCCCTTCGAAAGTTGGGTTGTTCAAATAAGGAAATGTCCAATCCGGATTTTAAAAGGGTATTTTAGTCTTTTCCTTGCCCTATTATTTTAATCCGTTTTTAGGAGTTTAATATGGGTCAAGACAGATTTTAGTCAGTTTTATAAAAGTGAATTTCACGCTAGGGATTGGAGAAAAGAGAAAGAAGAAGGGGAAGCAAGAACGTTCAAGATTCGTTCAAGATTAGCTTGTGGTTTTCGTTGGGGGTGATACCTACAAGGTATGTGAGATCACATAGCATTGGGTTAATTCACCCACGCGCCAAGCATGCTTAATTCAACGTATTTTTCGTCCTAAAAAGATTGAGAAATTGATGTTCTTGATAGTTGTTCTTGAATTGATTTCGTTCTTGAATATGAGTTGGGATTAAGGAGTTTCTTGATGATTAAGTGTTGTTTCCTTGAGATGTTTGGGTTAGATTTTGTGTATATTATTTGGGTACATGAATCTAAAGTGAATTTGGGAAAAAGAATAAGATTAAAACGATTTAGGATCAGAAAACGAATTGAAAAACTCGTCATACACACCTAGGGAGGGCCAGGCACGGCGCGCCCCATCTGCACCAGAGGGTCTGGGGAGGCGCGCCTGCAGTGCGCCCAAAGTGAGCCCCAGTAAGTTGGGGCATGGCGTGGCGCACCCTGGACGCGCCCGGATTGACGATTTTCACCCAGTTTTCGTCATTTAGTCCGTTTAAGTCCTTCTAAAGTGTATTAACACTTCTTATTGATTCTAACTACTCTAAATGACTTCTAAACATCTAGAAATCATCCAGAAACATGAATCATAACCTTGAATCCATAAATTCAAATTCAAGGAAAGTCAAGAGCCAAGTCTAGGATGTTCTCAGAGTCTTTTCAAGAAATTTTTTGCAAATGCTCTTAACCTTGTTTTAAGACTTAAAGTTCAAGTTGAGTAAAGAGTAAAGGGTATATATTGAAGTTTATTTCTTCAAAAAGTATATGGGCACCAAGTATTCCCAAAAAGATTTAAAATGTTTTCACATTTAAATAAGAACGGAAACTGAGATTTCCAAAGAGCTTTCGGGCTAGTTTTTAGAAAAGAGTAATCACTTTCTAAATGAAGCAAGAGGGGAAACTTTGATTTCCAAGATAGCCTTTGAGCTAAGTTTTTGAGCACTAATCTCAAATCACATAAATAAGTATGTTTTTAAACATAAGACCTAAAAATATTATATTTTTGGGAGTAGTATTGAGCACCGATATGGGGGAGAGTTCAGACAACTCACAGCCCCATAAACCATGTAGCCATCATGGGTAAACATGGGGTCAAACCTTTTAGATGATTCCTTTAGTGCTTTTTAGCATAAACTAGTGGATTCACTTAGTAGTTCAGGTCCTATACCCTTGGCAAGGTATATGATGCTCTGGTAGCGTGAGGGAAATCGTTGTATCATCACAATAGCTCTTACGTGATGGTTGTCGGTTAGAGAAACTCCCACAAAAGTTATTGTATTCTTATATACACAGTTATTTATATTTTACATACATTTCAGAGTTATGTTGTATCCTTTCATATACACAGAGTTGACAACATGTTTTTAAACAGTTTGTTTCTTTATATTGCACTTGTTTTAAATTGCTTTAATATTGAAATGAGTTCAGTCATGTTGAGTTGAGCCAGGTAAGTTCTTCAGTTTCTTTTAGATTTTTCTCAAGCCTATGTTGTTTTAGAATTCCAACTTGCTTACTCGTACATTCAATATACTAATGCCAGTTGGCTTGCATCGTCTTATGATGCAGATACAAGTAACTAGGATAGGCATCTAGCGCATCGTTGATCCAGTAAGCAGTTCAAAGTCTTTTGGTGAGCCTCTTTGCATTTCGGAGGACTCCTTTTTATTGTTTTTAGTTTAGTATTAGTTCATTAGGATGTCGTGGGCCTGTCCCGACATCCATCTCAGTTGTTTAGAGGCTTCATAGATAGACAGTCAATTAGTTAGTTCAGTTGTCTTTACTTTTCATTTCATATGTTAAAGACTTGAGTTTGTCTTAATGGCTAGTTGAATGTTCCTTTATGATATTCTAGTTTCTTCATAAATGTTTAGGTGATGAGTTAAGTCTTCCGCTGAGTAAGTAAGTCAGGCCAAGGGTTCGCTTGGGACCAGCAATGGCTTCGAGTGTCAGTCCCGCCCAGGGTGTAGGCTCGGGGCGTGACAAATTTGATATCAGAGCTCAGAGTTCAAGAGTCGTAGGGAGTCTATGAAGTCGTGTATATAGAGTCCTAGTTATCGGTGTGAAGCGCGCCATATCAATAATTAGGAGGCTGCAACAATTAGGAAAATTTCTCACTTCTTTGACACTCATTTCGTGCGTTAGAGTTTGATCTCTAAAAAGTTTCCCTCTAATTCTTGTTTTCGCGTGTTTTCAGATAATCATGCCTCCACGAAGAGCTGTCAGAGGACGTCCTGCTAGACGTAATATTGAGGAGAAAGAGTTACCAAATGCACCTGGAGTGCAACCTCAAGGGAAAGTCACTAACGCTGAGTTTAGAGAAGAAATTATGATGGTGAGTCATGCTGTGACTAACCAGGTTGGCAGCAAAGGGGAGCTCGACAGGAAGGAGCTGACACTTCAAGGATTCGTGAGTTCTTGAGGATGAACCCTCCAAGTTTCACGGGTTCGAGCACTACTGAGGATCCGGAGAACATCATTGAGGAGTTGAAGAAGGTATTTGCGGTCATGCATGTTGTTGATACTGAGCGAGTTGAACTAGCTGCATATCAACTGAAGAATGTTGCTAGGACTTGGTTTGACCAATGGAAGGAGGGTAGAGCTGAGAATGCACCACCTGTGAGTTGGGCTTGTTTTAAAGAGGCTTTCTTGGGGTGTATCTTTCCCCAAGAACTGAAAGAGGCTAAGGTATGAGAGTTCCTCACACTTAAGCAAGATTTTTTGAGTGTTCATGAGTATGGGTTGAAATTCACCCAACTTTCTCGCTATGGTCCGAAAATGGTTGCGGAGATGAGGAGTAGGATGAGTCTGTTTGTTGCTCGGTTGTCTTGTCTATCAAGCAAAAAGGGTCGGGCATCAATGCTTATTGGGGACATGGAAATTTCGAGGTTGATGGTCTATGTGCAGCAAGTAGAGGAAGAGAAGTTGAGGGATGAGAGGAATTCAAGAATAAGAGGGCCAAGACAGGGAATGAGTCCGGGCAGCAGAAGAGTAATGCCAACCGGTCATCCTTCCAACAGAAACAGAAGGGACCTGCTCCATCATCTGCTAGTGCACCTGCACCTAGGAACAAAGGTGAGTACAATGGTCAGAATTCCAGAGCTAAGCCTGCCTATTCTCAAGGTAGTGTTCCGCAAGGGGGTAGTAAGCCTCCTGCATGCGCCAAGTGTGGTAGGAACCACTCAGGTACTTGTCGTGACGGCTCCACTGGTTGTTTCAAGTGTGGTCAGACTGGGCATTTCATGCGAGAGTGTCCAAAGAACAAGCAGGGAAATGGTAATGGGGGTAATAGAGCTCAGTCATCTTCAGTTGCTCCACCAAACAGAGTTGTACCTAGAGGAGCTACTTCCGGTGCTGACGGAGGAACAAACCGCTTGTATGCTATCAATAGTCGCCAAGAGCAAGAGGATTCACCAGATGTTGTCACTAGTATGATTCAAGTCTTTGACTTTACTGCTTATGCCTTGCTAGATCCAGGAGCAAGTTTATCTTTTGTAACTCCATATGTTGCTATGAACTTTGATGTTATTCCTGAGCAACTTAGTGAACCATTCAGTGTCTCTACGCCTGTTGGTGAGTCTATTCTAGCAAAGAGAGTCTATCGTGATTGTCTCATTTCCGTCAATCGCAAGAGTACCATGGCTGATTTAATTGAGTTCGACATGGTAGATTTTGATGTCATTCTTGGTATGGACCGACTTCATGCCTGTTATGCCTCAGTGGATTGTAGAACTCGAGTAGTCAAGTTTCAGTTTCCAAATGAGCCAGTCTTAGAGTGGAAAAGCACTTCAGCAGTGCCTAAGGGTCATTTCATTTCGTACCTTAAGGCAAGACAATTAGTTTCCAAGGGGTGTGTCTATCACTTAGTACGAGTTAATGACTCAAGTGTTGAGGTACCTCTTATTCAGTCAGTTCCAGTAGTAAAAGAGTTTCCAGAAGTCTTTCCAGATGATCTTCCCGAAGTCCCTCCTGAGAGAGAGACTTCGGTATAGATCTTCTTCAGATACTCATCCGATATCTATTCCGCCATATAGAATGGCACCAACAGAGTAGAAAGAGTTAAAAGAGCAGTTAAAGGGTCTATTAGATATGGGCTTTATCCGACCAAGTGTCTCACCTTGAGGCGCTCCGATCTTATTTGTGAGAAAGAAAGATAGTTCCCTTAAGATGTGTATAGATTACCGTCAGTTGAACAAGATTACCATCAAGAACAAGTATCCTCTTCCAAGGATTGATGATCTTTTCTATCAACTTCAGGGTGCATCTTGTTTCTTGAAAATCGACCTCAGATAAGGTTACCATCAGTTGAGAGTAAGGGAATGTGATATTCCAAAGACAACTTTCAGGACCCATTATGGTCATTATGAGTTTATGGTCATGTCGTTCGGTTTAACCAATGCACCTGCAGCGTTCATAGACCTTATGAATAGAGTATTCTAACCTTATTTAGATATGTTTGTTATCGTCTTCATTGATGACATGCTAATCTATTCAAGGAATGAAGAAAATCATGTTAGTCATCTCAGAATAGTTCTTCAGACTTTGAAAGATAAGGAGTTATATGCTAAATTCTCTAAGTGTGAATTTTGGCTTGAGTCTGTGGAATTCTTAGGCCATATTGTATCTGGAGAGGAAATTAAAGTTGATACTCAGAAAATTAAGGCAGTGCAGAACTGGCCTAGACCCATATCTCCAACTAATATTAGGAGTTTCTTGGATTTGGCTGGCTATTATAGAAGGTTTGTAGAGGGTTTCTCGTCCATTTCATCCCCTTTGACCAAGTTAACTCAGAAGACAATTAAATTTCAATGGTCTGAAGCTTATGAGAAAAGTTTTCAGGAATTGAAGAAGAGGTTGACTACTGCCCCATTTTTTACCTTCCCTTACCAGAAGGTACTCAAGGTTTTGTGATGTATTGTGATGCATCTAGAGTTGGTTTGGGTTGTGTGTTAGTGTAGAATGGCAAAGTTATAGCTTATGCCTCTAGACAATTGAAAGTTCATGAGAAGAACTGTCCAACCCATGACTTAGAGTTGGCTGTCGTAGTATTTGCTTTGAAGATATGGTGTCACTATTTGTATGGTGTTCATGTTGATGTATTCACTGATCACAAGAGTCTTCAATATGTGTTCACTCAGAAAAAGCTTAATCTCAGACAAAGGAGGTAGTTAGAATTACTCAAGGATTATGACATGAGTATTATTTATCACCCAGGTAAGGCTAGTGTTGTTGCTGATGCTTTAACCAGGTTGTCTATGGGTTGCACCACCCATGTTGAGGTAGAAAAGAGAGAGTTAGCGAAAGATGTGCATAGACTTGCACGATTAGGAGTTCGACTAATGGATTCCATAGAAGGAGGAGTAGTGGTCATGAATGAGGATGAATCATCATTAGTGTCAGAAGTGAAAGAAAAGCAAGACCAAGATCCCATTTTTCTTGAGTTAAAGGCAAATGTTTATAAGCAAAAAGTATTAGCTTTTGAACAAGGAGGAGATGGTGTATTGAGATATCAAGGTAGATTGTGTGTACCAATGATGGATGGACTCCAAGAGAAGATCATGGAGGAAGCTCATAGCTCCAGATATTCCATTCATCCGGGTTCCACAAAGATGTATCGTGACTTGAGACAGGTGTATTGGTGGAATAGTATGAAGAAGGGCATTGCAGAATTTATTGTTAAGTGTCCAAATTGCCAACAAGTTAAAGTAGAGCATCAAAGGCCCGGTGGTTTGGCTCAAAATATAGAACTTCAGGAATGGAAGTGGGAGATGATTAATAAGGACTTCATCACAGGTTTACCAAGGTTTCGCAGGCAGCATGATTCTATTTGGGTGATTGTGGATCGAATGACCAAATCAACCCACTTTTTGTTGGTGAAGACTATCCATTCAGCAGAGGATTATACCAGGTTATATAGTCAGGAGGTGGTAAGACTTCATGGAGTCCCTGTTTCTATTATATCAAACAGGTGTGCACAATTTACTGCATAGTTTTGGAAGTCACTCCAATAAGGCTTGGGTTCAAAGGTGAACTTAAGTACTGCATTTCATCCTCAGACAGATGGGCAAGCAGAGCGCACTATTCAGACATTAGAGGATATGTTGAGGGCTTGTGTGATTGATTTCAAATGTAATTGGGATGATCACCTACCTCTTATCGAGTTTGCTTACAACAATAGTTACCACTCGAGCATCCAAATGGCTCCTTATGAAGCTCTTTATGGGAGAATATGCAGATCTCCTATTGGATGGTTTAAAGTTGGTGAAGTTGGGTTGATACGACCAGATTTAGTTCATCAAGCTATGGAGAAGGTGAAAGTGATTCAAGAGAGGTTGAAAATGCACAGAGTCGTCAGAAATCCTACACTGATGTTAGGAGAAGGGAGTTTGAGTTTGAAGTAAATGATTGGGTATATCTCAAAGTTTCACCCATGAAGGGGGTTATGAGATTTGGTAAGAAGGGGAAGCTTAGTCCACGATATATTGAACTTTACAGAATATCCAAGAGAGTTAGCAAATTAGCTTATGAGTTAGAACTACCACAAGAGTTAGCAGCAGTTCACCCGGTATTTCACGTCTCCATGTTGAAGAAGTGCATGGGCGATCCTTCATTGACCATACCAACTGAAAATATTGGGATCAAAGATAGCTTATCTTATGAGGAGATTCATGTTTAGATTCTAGATAGCTATCACGACCCGGGAGTACCCCCTAGTCGTAACCGGCGTACTCGACCTCAAAGAGGTCTAATACAAGCCTCTTGGCATTCATTCATCGCATAGACACTAAAACCATAAGGAATTTAAAACTTTCTTTACCAAGAAAACATTACATAAAAAAA
>JAJOOO010009337.1:0-63321 GCA_029582685.1 Solanum piurae | reverse complement strand
ACATAAATGAATAGGGAAAATACATTCCGTATAACTTCACAACTCAAATCATACAATGCTCCTTTCGTGATGCATATAATGAAACATGCCCAATATTTTCCCCAGAAACCAGTCAATTCAAGAACCATTCACCATAAATGTTTCAAAATGAAAGAGACGGGTGTTTGAATTAAATGGGTAATTGGGTCATAGGGTGGGTTAAACTAAGGGGTGAAGGTGGGGTTTTAATTTCAACAAATAGAAATCCGCCACATAATAAATAGTAATAATAAAATTAATTTAATAAAAGTCTGTTAGTTTTAAGGGTAATGGTGGACCAAAAAGGTAGAGTGAGGGGTATTTTTAGCCAAATAGGTGGATGAAGGGTATATTTGAACCTTTTCGGATAGTCCAAGGGTATTTTTGGCCCTTTTCCGTTTATTTTTTTGCTATCTTCTTCCCCAAAACTCAAAAGAACCCACTACCTCTTCTCTATCTTCTTCAACTTAGAAGACCCATTTACTTCACTCATATTTTTTCCTTGTCTTCTTGCTTCTCTTTGTTCCCTTTTCTTTTTTGTCCCTTATTTTTTCAAAAATAATAATAATTGTGAACCTCCTTTGAAAATATTATTTTTTAAAAATAAAATAAAATAAATTATTATGTAATTCTTTAGCAACTAAATAAACAAATTTCATTGATTCAAGAGTATTATAGTATTTCATTACCTCCATCGTAATGGAGTTCCGCTGCATAATTGTTTTAATATTGAAAAGAAGATGGTAGATTGAAGGTGATTATTAATTTTCAATTTATAATTTATTAGTAATTTTATTTTGATTTAATAATGATTTGATGATATTAATGGTGGAGATGAAATTATAATAATGGCATGATAAAGGCTACTCCGTAGGATTGACGATGATGGTGGCCAAGTCGAGGTCTTGCAGTGATGGCGGCTATATGGAGGGCTGCAAGCGATGAAGAAAGAAGAAGAAAGAGAAAAAAAAATGAAGCTAATAAACTAAGAAAAAACAAAAATGAAAATAAGGATTAAAAATTAAAGTATAACACGTGGCAGATAATAATTAGTGCGTGATTGCATTTCGTTTTTGCAATTGAGGGTGGCTGAAAACTGGAATATTTATAACACTTTAAAATTATTTAAGGAGGTAATAGGATCCCCGCAAAATTCAAGTGTCTTTTTAAAAAACAGGTCTTAGTTTAATGAGATAATTATGTATTTTCTCTATTTAGTTTCTTATACTCATTGTAAGTTTAGTTTCTATAATCATTGTCATTATTTTATAGATATGGATTCCATGAACCGGCAACAAAGGCAGACTCATGATTAACTTAATTTAAGCAGAGATCATTGAAATATTTAATTAATATACAAACAAAGAACGTGTTGAGATACATTGGATAAATGCAAATTAAACACAATGCACATGCATTTATGTTAGATTAGAAATATTAATAATAAATGATTGCAAAAGATTTGCACCTAACCAATTATAATCAATGTTAACTCTATGATTAAAACACTATCATAAAAAAATGTGATGCAGTAGATGGGGTTGCTCTTCCCTTAATCAGAGGTCTCGAGTTCGAGCCCTGAGTATGAAGAAATCCTTAGTAAGAAAGCCCTACGCGGCGTGAATTCGAAATAGTCAAGCTCCAAAATGAATACCAAACCCCATATGAAAAATCAATTAAAAAAAACTCTATGATTAATATAAAGTGGTGAGCTCAATTAATATTGGACAATAAAGATAAAGAACAAATATTTTTTGGATAAATAGTTGGCTTTCCTTGAACTCTAGCTGATAAAAAAAATGAGTTGTTAATTATCTTTAAGTTATGTACTTAATAATTGCGCAAACTAATTGTATATTCATTCATTTACAGAATATATTATTTTTTTGTATGATATACATATAATATATAATTTCTTAATTAAGAAAATTATACATATTAAGCTAATGTATGTAATTATTTTGACAGATCGATCAAAAATGCAACTTACCCAACTAATTAATGGGGTAATAATATTGGATTTTAATCCAGCGAACTTAACCACCAAAAGTTAAGCAAAACTAATCACATTTGAGTCCGTTCATGAGGAAGTATACATGGGATATAAGTTATATACGCTGATCAGTAAAAATAAATAATCATTACTATAATTTAACATATTATAACGAGTCAGCTATCCTTTTTTTTTTTGGAATACTAGTCAATGTCCATCACAGAGATTGATTCACAATTACCTAATAAATTATATAAATATTTTTTGAAACGCCAACATAGTTTTTATAGCTCTTTATATTCTATTTTTTGATTGTTGTAAAGTCGATGAGATTATAAAAAATAATATTTCAATAACAATTTGACTAGCATGCCAAATGTGAAATAATTTTTGGTAAACATAAACATCTTTCAAGTCGACAAATATTTGTAAAGCAACATTGATAATTTCTTCTTACCATTCAAGCAAAGCATTTTATCCCATTATATATGCAATTAATCAGAACAAAATATAAATATAATTTTTTAAACTAAGGTTTACAAATTTTCAAGTGGGTAGAACACAATTGGAATTGGTCATGTCCATGCCTTGAGTTAATAGTACTTAAATTAAAACTCTAGGTTCACTTCCTATTAAAGTAGTAATTGGGGTTAGGCCAAGTTCAATTTAAAATTTGCCATATGATATTAACATGCCAAACAAAATGTAGTTTTATATTCATTTCATTGATTAGCTACTCATATATGCTAGCATCTACTTTTCATTTCAATATTATTATTCTAGTTCACAAGATTAAATAGTAACTGCATTTTATATGCTTTCTCTTTAAGGGTGTTCACATCTCTTTTTCATTTCAATATTATTATTTGTTCACAACATTGAATAGTCAATATTATTATTTGCTCACATGTTAAGCATTAAGCTAATCAAGAAATTACTATTATTGAGCGCGAACACGAATTTAATCAGATTTCAATATGAATATCAGACATTAAATGGGAACAAAAAAAATTACAAATTACATGACCGGATGTTAGTAATTGTAAACACTCCTATAATTTGTAATAACTCTACATTAAAGAGAAAAGTAACCTACAAATTGTTTGTTTTACAAATTTCCATGGATTCATATTAAAACCAACTTGTTATTCAAACTACTCTTGGAACTTTGGAATTCATGAAGGACTAACATTTTACATTGAAAGCACATGTTTTCTTGTTATGTTCGTTAAATGTGGCAGATCCAAGATTTGTACTAAGAGAGTTTAAAATATGAAAAGTAAACACACGAAAAATTCAAAAGGGGTTCGACATCTACTATATACACATAAAACATAATTTTATTCATGTATAAACAATGTAACTTTTCATCGAAGATGGTTCAAATGAACCCTCATTGGGGGTATCTGGCTCCACCCATTTATTGACATTGGGTTTTGAGATGGCATATATATAGACACCTTAACGTGATATCTACTAACAACTAAGCACTTCAGCTTTGGAAATGCACATCTAGACACTTCAACTCATCTCCACTGTGTGTCGTGAACACCCCCATACTAACGTGACGTAAATTTTGGAGGTGTCTAGATGCTCATTTCATAAGTTGAAGTGTTCTATTGACACAATGAAGACGAGCGGAGGATGCACACAATAAAGATGTTCATCTTCAAAGTGGAGTACTCAAGTTGCCCATTGAGGCCAAGTAAAAGTGTTTATCAAAGTTTTTATGCCTATTGAAATTGAAAAGTTCTTGGATGAATTATTAAAGATCTGATCAACCTTTAACATACAAAAAAAAAAAGAAAAAGAACATTGCATTTCAATAACAAATATATAATCTTTGGTTGCAAAGGGCCATTAAAGTAGAAAATAAATGGTGACCAAATAAGTCTCAATAAGAACCATGATAGTTAAACTCCAATTTCAAGAAGTTGCTTCTGTACAGTAAATCCACAACAATTATCTAAAATCTGTATGAGATTATTTCTTGTGCCTTAGTCTTATTTTTGTTCATATTTCAAGACAAGAACACTTCAACACTAGCAGTTGTCATCAACTGGCAGATAGGACATACACTAACTAATCCTTCACAATCTTTACACAAACACAAGTGTCTACAAGGCATCAATAAGACGGATACCTCCTTTAATTTGCATACCTTGCAGATAATCCCCTTTTTCGTCGATGTACACTTACCAGAACCACTAGGGATATTGCTGAGCCTATTGTTTGGATCAATGTAGGATGCAGCATCATCTAGCTCATTGTCTCCCATCCCTTCTTTTCCTAGTTCAGCAGATTGCATCGCTTGCTGAAGGTTCGTTTTTAATGTGTTGACTAAAGATTCGTTACACTTGGCTCTGTAACACCAATTTTGCGCCTCAGCTGTAACTTGCTTCATCCGTTCAACTAGTTCTCTGTTCTTCCGATTTATGTTCTCTAACTCAATATCCTTCTCTTGCAACTTAGTGCCAACATTCTTCTCGACTGCACTCAGTAACGAAGCCATATGTCTCTGCTTTATGTCTCTAACACCTCTAGCCCAAGTTTCTTCCTGTAAAAGGTAAAAGCAATTAACAACATTAAATTAACTTGGGTTACTGCAATAATTTGTACATACTAGGTGAACATAATCCTACTTAATACTAATAGAAATTATATTTTTTTCACAATATCGGACCAATTTAATAAAACACTAACATTTTGTAAATTCATTGCTCCTCCCGCACATGTTGTACTTGTAACTTCTTTTCAAAGACGCAAGGTATTATTTCTGTTTTTATAGTGAAAAAAATGTATGTAGGTGTATGTCTGACTAATTTCAAAGGAAAAAAAACACAGGCCTTGTTAATTCCTTATTCATCCACACATTTTATAATGTCTTTCTACAAAGATGCTGCATATTGTTTCTTTTTATTTAATAAGACAACAGTATCATACGTGAGCAACCGACCAATTCTAAAAATAACACCAAGTTATGTTAATTTCTTACTGCTTCCAGATATCTTGCAACTTCTTTCTAATAGATGTCGATATGTCTTTATTTATAAGTAATACAAACCAAAGTGTAATCTAGGCTCAATGTTTCAGCCTTCAGGATAATGGTAGCCCAAACTTGGTACTCTCTCCGTTTCAATTTGTTTGTCTTACTTTCCTTTTTTGACAACTCTTTAATTTCAACTTTCCACCTGACATGTTTAACACCACAAGATTAAAGGACATTTTGGTACATTCTACATATCTTTACTTTAAAACCTCGAGATTAAAAAGTCTTATTTGCTTTCTTAAAAAATAGTCATTAGTTAATTGGTTGATCTCACACATACTCAACAAGTGCATTTCATGCATGGGGCATGTTGGATCCCGAGTGTTCAAGAGAAACCTCTGCCAAGTAGAAGTGTTTATATGATTGATAGAATAGTTTAGGTGTCTTATCTGATAATTGGTGCAAATATTGAGGGGCTAACTATGTATTTGGCCATTAAAATATGATTGTCTGAAGGTGAAGATGTGATAGAATGATGCCTAACAAAGTGAAAATAAGTTCTATAGAATAGTTAAAAGATCAATACATCTACAGAATGAGTGTTGCAAAGAAGTGGATGATAAGAGGATATGCATCTATACAAGAATAGACAACATTAAACATGACTGCATTAGGCAGAAGTTGCAAGTAGCACACATTGAGGATAAAATGAGAGAAGGTGGATAGTTCGGTCATGTACTATGTCGACTTCCAAATTCACCGGTCCATATGTGTGAAACCATGTTGAGGGTGTTAAGAAGACCATACAAAACAGAAGGAGAAAAGTGTAAATCTTATCCAATGCAAAGGATGTGATCGACCTACTCAAAAAGAAAACGTGTGCCCCATGGGAGTGAACGTGACTGACATGTGAGCAGATTTGGCATATGGCTTCTACTTTGGAGAAAGTAGATTTTGTATATATTCCTAGATCCTTTACTATTGTTGTGCATTGTTTAGCAAAGTTTTCCGATTCTTTAGTGTAGGGAGTATCTTGGGAGACTATCTCCCTAAGCTGACTTGTAAATGATGTTGTGAACCCTGTTGGACATATAGTGTCCTTATCTGTCTTTATATCAAAAAAGAAGAAGAAAAATAGGAAATAAGAATCAAGCGTGATAAAAAAAGTGAGTAAACGGTACAAACTTTGGCCCTTTCCTAAGAGGGCCATTTATGTTGGAGAACAAATTCATCAGACTGTGGGAAGCAGGTAGACAATATTACCAAGTTCTAGTGGGAGTACAAAACATATGTATCAAAACATATATGCTTTCATTTCGGTTAAGCAAATCAAAGAATCCTCTTTCACCACCCCCCCCCATCCCCCACCCTCCAAAAAAAAGAGTTCAAGCAGAAAATCAATTATATTGTTAGGAAAATGTTGTACCATACCTGAGTTTTAAGATACTGATCAAATTCTTTCTTCTGGCGTTCCATTTCTGTTTTAATGTTGTCACCAAGAGACATTATAACTGATGCTGATGCATTGATACTTCCACTTGCAGAAGAGACAGAAGAGTTGGGTTCATCGTCATCATATGATAGCTTTAAACCAGTAGATACAGGATTTTGGGCAGGAACATTTGCTGGCCTTTCAGTGTCATCATGAACCAAATTATGATTCAAGGAAAATTGAAGCTTTTGCTGCCTGGAAACACCTGCTTCCCTGCCTCGATTATGCTGAATCATGGGCGTAGCATGCTCATTTACAAAATAATTTACAGGATCAGCAGTGGATCCAAGTGGCACTGTAGCAAAAGAAAGAGCACATTGTAAACACTTCTATATAGCAAACTACATATCAGTATGAGTTTATTAGTGGTGCAGAAAGACTAGCATGCCTAGAACAAATTCACAGAAACATCAAACTAGAAATTGAGTGATCCCTCTAGAATTTTGTTGCAAGATCCCAGCGACTCTTGATATCCTCGAGCATAAACTTAGGTGTGAAATCTATAATAATGAAGTTTTCCTCTTCTAATCAGAGTTGGTATGCTCCTCAAATATTTTTTTGATAGTACACAAATGCTCCAGTATTTGCTATGTCAGTTAATACAGGGCAACTTTTAACTCCAATTCATAAACCATATTATTGAAGTTAGGCTACAGCTATATTTAAGGCATAGATTTCCCAACAAACTCCAACTCTATTTTCAGTTCCTCTTCCCCGCATCCTTACCCCACCTGCTTAAGATGTTGAATAGCTGAGATATGCCTGCTACTACCTTTGGCCTTTCCTGTAAATCTTGACTTACCGAGCACAACCCAAGGCTTGTTAGTACAAATACAACATTACGGCCCAATAATGGCTGTAAGATAAAACTAAGAGAAATGTGTTCATGAGCACAACCCAAGGCTTAGTACAAATACCAAAAAGGACTTGAGATACACTTCTGAAAGACACCAAAAAAAGGTGTTCATGAGACCTTTTCAAAAAGATTAAAAAGATCCCATGAGAAATGTCAGAATTGCAGCATCAGTAGTATAAAGACAAGATAAGACTTACCAAATAGTTTAATACAGATGAAGTCACTCAAATTTAAAAAAACTTGAAATGCTGATAAATATATAAGAGCATTTGAGGTTCCCTTAGCTTATTTGTTTCAATTTTTCCTCATCCTTTTGTACTGATAAGTACATGAAAGACCCCTAATTGTAAGCGAAATCCAGACTACAGGGTTAGCAAGAGGTAGCTAAACTGCAACACTGGAAACAAGAGAAGAATTCTGAAACAAAATTCAGTGCAGTTCTATCAAATTTGGTCGGCCACGATTAACTGTACACCTGCAACTTGGTATGCCCATTGAAGGTTCATAATAGTTATAGTGATTCAGAAAGTTCATAGAATCGATAACAATAAACAATGTTCAAAACCCATTTCCGACAATTTTGCAGAGCTTTACAGCTAGAAGCATCTTCGTGAACAAATAAAGATATAGCAGCAAAGTGTTCAATAGATTGAAAAGCGGAAAAAAAAAAACAGATACTTATACTTGTCATGCTGTTGAGTATGAAATACAAATACTGAACAGCTCACAATCCAATTTACATATGCTAATAGAAGAGAAACTCACAGCTTCCGAATAATTGAAGTTGATTTGGTGCACTAGGAGGATACTGGAAACCATTCACATCCACAAAAATAGGAAGTTCAGTGTGAGTGCCATTGCCATTGCCTCTATACATTTTCCAAGGAAAAGTCTACTCAGATACTGAGCAAGTTCACCTGCAGATTAAGGACACAATATACACCTTGTAAACCCAGAATTATTGGATCAAAGGTCAACAGCAATGATTAAAAGACATGGATATAAGCAATAAAAAGGTCATTTAACACCAATCAAAGTTTAGTAACCACATTTACTCATCATACTCTCTATTTAAACTGAGATGCATGGCTAATTGTAGAAATTAAAGTTGTTTGAGAAATATTATCTTAAAATATGAAAGGAGTCATCTTAAGCCACCTCACGGCTCACGATTATGATCATTTTCTACTAGCCACAAAGATTGTGACAGATTGACAAGTGCATCCACCACAGTAGTCGTGATGTTTCCTCTTTTTTTGCTTTGAAAAAACAACCGTGTGAAACTTTAAAGTTCCACTTCACCCTTAACAAGATTTAGATCCGTAAGACTCACTGTATCTTGTTTTAGATGAACAGATCTCCATTCATCTCCTCCCGGTGATGAAGAACCAAACCCCCTTCTAATCCATCCATTTCTGCCAGAATATCTATGTATTTCATTTTTTATAAAAATGATACACAAAATCTGAAAACAATGTTGCTGTTCAAAATACAGAAATCAAACCAATCATTTTTCTGATGGAACCTCGAATGCACGGAAATAACAATACCATAATAAACCTAAGGACCCCAAAAAAAACTTGGATGGAAAGCTTGCTACATCCAACCCCCACACCGCCCGCCCTTTTCTTTCCACTGTTGGAAAGAAAATACCATCTTTCCTTCATCTAGGCAAAGCCACTAATATCAGGACACAATTGGCCGAAACGAGGACCCTTTAATTTCTGGTTCTTCAAACAAAACTATTCCATTATATAACAAACGCAATGTGGTAATACAAATTTCAATCGAAAAGTCACCATAGGAAGTTCCCCCAAAGTTCAAGCAAAGATAAGCCTCCAAATTTGTAAAAGTAGAGAGACAACAAACCAACTTACATACACAAAGAGGAAACACTATCTCTAAATCTACAATACATCCAGAAACTTAGCAAACAAGAAAATACTTTGATCAAACCATAAATTCTGAGAAATCCATTCTATTAAACAAACAAGTGGGATTTTGACTCCTAATTTCAATCAATCTAACATATAGAACTCCATAACACAAATTACATACCAAATCTTGATCTTCCTAGAACTATATACTAACACAAGAGCAACAATAAAGCTTTTCATCTGAATCTGCAATAACAAATACTAAAAAATAAAGCTTACCCAAAACCAAGAACTTGAAAAGGGGTGTAAAGATAGCTTTTTAACTTGAACTTCTTCAAGAAAATGAACCCATCTTGATCCTGCAAATCCCTATGCAAGTCAAACCAAAACCCCACAAATTTTTTTTAAAAAAAAATCCAATCTTGGGAATGCTTACATACAAGAAACTGCAGAAAGATGAAGAACTGAAAAAGAATAGTGACAAAAATGTTGTTGGGGGTGGGGGTGTGCGGGGGTGGGAGTGGGAGTGGGACCCACAAAACGAGATATTGAAGGATTGTAAAAGCAAAAATGGCTGGAATCACGCTCTCCTTTCTGGATTTTGCAGGACTTTTCTTCTCAAAAATTTTGATTTTGATTTTTTATTATATATATATATATATATATTCTTTGGTTTTCCCACCAACATGATCCTTTCTTGATTTTCTTTTTAAAAAAATAAAATCACTGGTGAAGATGGGGTGTTTTGCTTTCTTACATTAATGCCCCTAAAGAAAAAGGGTTAATAGCATTTTTTTTATCACTTACTAATTAAGTATTGCTACTAAATTCTTGTTTTATTTGGTTATGATGTCTTACTGAGTACATTTTAACTTTCAATTGCTTGAATTTGCAATTTTAATTCCTTTACTAGGGAATGATTACAAATTTCATGAAATATTAATCGTTTTATCATTTAATTGTTCATTTATTACGTTAAACTTATATTTATATATTTAAATGAATTGAAAGTTAAATATGTTGAGTATATTCAAATATATTTGACTGATCAAAAATATAATTACTCAAAAAAAGAGTGATTCAAATATTTTGATATTTGAATCTTGTGAGGTAAAGCTGATAGTTTAGCTCAAGTAATTACCATTTAGGCTTATGACAGATAAAAAGAAGCTTTCCATTCTTAAATGAAGAATGTTCACACAAACTAAAAGTAGATGGCTAAGAAAAATTTAAATATGGTGTGCCTACAAATCATAAACAATTTATCATACCAAACTTATATTTTAATTGTGATGTGCTATATATAATCATTTAAAAAGATATATTTATTTATTTTTCAAACAATAAAAAGAAAAAAATCTTTAAAGCTATGCATTTCTCCATTAAAATTAATATAAAAGATATACTCACTTCATAGCATATCTTGAATTCTGATCAGATTATTAATATATCCTTTAATGATATTAAAGTGTACGTAAATTGGCATGTTTATTTTCTCCTATTTATTTTATTTTAATTAAATAAAAGAAACTATTTTCTTAAGAGGGTATTTTGGTAATAGCATTGGCCGATAGGCAAAGTGGGCGGTGTTTGCCATTATGTGGGTCCCAGGTCTTTTGGCGGGTTAAATTTGGCGGGTAAGGTAACCATGCCACGTTGACTTCATCTCTACATATTAAGTATTACTAAAAATAAGTATTTATTTTATGTATGTAATTTTTAAAAAATAGATATATTTTAATATTAATTTTACACTTAATATTAAGTACTCAACGTATTATTAGAAAATTTAAATTTATTATATTTTAAAATAAAATAATATAATAAACTTGTAATTTTATTAATTTTATATTTTTTAAGAGATATATTCAATCAAATACGAACAAGTAAAAATAAAATTCGGAGAATAAATAGATAAACTATTCTTTTTAAAAGAAACAAAAAGACTATACATTTGCAATTCTTACTTCGCAATAATTTTGAATTTTATGATTTTAAATTAAAAATATTTTCTTAAATTTTGTAATTTTATACATATCATATGTGCACAATTGAAACTAAAAAAACATCAAAGAAAAAGACAAAAATGCATTCTTTTAGAAATGGATAAAAAGATATTAAAACTAAACAATATTTCATATCTAACATAAAATTGTATGTAGTCTAATCCCATAATTAGACTACATACAATTTTCTTATTGGAAAATTCATTAAAATAAAAACGTGTATCTCATATTCTTAATGAGAAATTTGTGTTGTGCACAAGTCCTTATTGGACTTCTCCAATCCAATTCAAAATTGAATTTGAAGTCTTTATATATTCATATGAGATTGTTTCGTGTAAGTTCTCCAAAAATATTTATAATATTGATTGTATATTATGTAATTCCACAAGCATTTATTCATATTCAATATCTTACAACTACGTACATTGTAACTTTGTAAGGTCATTGCTGCACAACATCATAATAGAATAAATAATTTGTTAAATATCAACAGTTTATGATAATTCTAACTTATTAAGATAATAATCCAATAATTAAGTCGATTCAATGATCATATCTTTATACAATTTAATCAAGGACCTATCATTTAATCAAGCAATTAATAATAACTATCAAAAAACAGATATCATATATTTATACTAAATAATGTAGAAATTAAGAGTGAGAATATTTGAGAAAATTTTCTTGCACTTTCATTCATTTGATGTATGCATGGTATTTGAACAAATTTGAAAAGAAAGATTGCAAAAGTTCTATATTGATGTCTAATTATTTGTCCTACACTATAAAATGGAAATTTCAATATTGGAAGGTCAACATGCGCATTCACTTTTATGTATGTATTTTTTCTTATGATAAATTTATAAAAACATAGCAAATTAAGTTACATGATAATTATGTGCCCAATAATCTTTTATATCATGAACGATAACAAAAATAAAGGACATTCAGAAAATTTCATAAGTCACCCCAGCATCCTCTTTATCTTCTTCTCTTAGAATTTTGATGCCTGCTTGTAGTTTTCTATTTATTTAGAAGCAATTTTCACTTGTAATCGACCCCCTTCTTGGTGGTTTAGTAGAAATGAAATGAACATGATCGACCTTAACCTACTTATTTTTAATCCTTTTTACAAAAATAAATAAATAATTTACTATTAATTAATATAACGATTCATTCGATAAACAATCTACATCACAGAAGAAGTAATGGACATTCATATAAACTATAATATTCATAACAAATATAAGATAGAAAAACGAAAAAAATACTATGTAAAAAAAAAAATCCCTAAATTTCCTTTAACTTGATTATTTTCGTTAAGTATGTCTAGAATTCAAACCAGTATATAAATTTGCTAAGATTTATGAAGAAAAGAAAAAGAGGAGAAAGGATAATTTAAATGGAAAAAAAAGCTGAATAAGGATAGTGGAATTCTGAAAATGAGAAACAAAAGATCCAAAGCATACATATCATAATAGAATATATATGGATATAGCAATCATTTTATTTATTTATTTTTGTGGGGATGGGGTGGGGTGGGGGGTTTCTTTTTTTCTTAGGTTGTAGTTAACAAGTTGAAGACTTTTGAAGCAATGGTGCACCAACAAAGTGTCGTGATGGAGTAATAAATACTCTTTCATTTTTAATCAGAGGTCTCAAATTCGAATCGCCTTAGCTTTGCTAGGAAGCGTTTACTCTTAAATGTGTGACTTTTCGGGGTGAATCAAAATTTGGTCGAGCTCCAATATGAATATCAGACACCAAATACAAAATCAAAAACAAAGAAGTAATGG
This sequence comes from Solanum piurae, assembly GCA_029582685.1. Lineage (NCBI taxonomy): Eukaryota > Viridiplantae > Streptophyta > Magnoliopsida > Solanales > Solanaceae > Solanum > Solanum piurae. The sequence continues at coordinate 50,294 of JAJOOO010009337.1, read as the reverse complement.
CGTAAATGAAGAACACAATCAGCACATCTAACTTTATCCAATTTATATGTACAATATTCTCTTTTACAAGTGAACAAGCAAGTCTTATTCAAAATGATATACAAGAAATATAATGACTCATCAATTTGGCAATCAAACAAACTTATGAAACTCAATTCTCTCACAACAAACTACGAAAAAAAAATAAAAAAAATCTCAAAACTAAATCCATGTATACATAAAAGAAAACAAAAAACAAAACTTTTTTTTTTAATCTTTTATCAAAATTAAGAGCTATGATCTTATACATCTTGCACTTTTTTTTAATTATTATTAGGACACAAAAACAAGTTATCACAAGTAGTTACATCCTCTACACTACCAATACAATTACTTGGTCCACCAACAAGTGTAGTCTCATCAACAAAAGTCATATTAACATCACAATCATACTTTAATCCACCCAAATTAAATCCATTTCTTCCTACACCACCTCTATAATATATATCAAATCTCACCTTAAACATTTCCCATTCATGTAATTTTCTATCACTTGCAAGTGCTCTTGGTACATATAAATCTGTCTCTAATTTTGCAGGACTTGCCGATGCATTAACCAATGTTGTCTCTCCTATCGCTTGATAAAATTCGTTCGTTCGTAACGTCCACATGATTTTCTCATCGAAAATTACCCATATCACACCCTTATCGTAAAAATATTCAATGTCACGTTTGTTTGTGATGTTGAACATGACATTGCATCCTGCTACAAACGTTGAATTTATCGTGGATTGTAAGTTGGAAATGGACATTGATTGTAAATGGACTCCATGCATACCGATGATTTGTGAGTTCGAGTAATTAACGGTTCTTGACATGCTAAAATCTATCATGGCAAAAAGGCCTACGATGAGAACAAAGACCATGGTACCAACAAACATGAGGGATCCAATTTTTTGCGATGAACTTAGGTGTTCGAATTCCGATGAATTATTTGGGTCCGCCCAATTAGCGTTATTTGTCTCTGCTGGGGTTGAAGTGTAGAACGACGTTGGTAATCTTTCATAGGATGGATTTGATGGAATTCCTGATGTTTCCATTTTTTTAAATGAAAAAATTCAAATTTGGTTCTTGAAAATAATTAATTAAAAGAACAGTTTGGGATGAAGAAATATTGTTTCTTAATTTCTTATTTTGATTCCTACAAGATGGAAAATAATCGAAAGGCTATTGTTATTGCAACAATAAATTAAAGCTAATTAATGTGTTTGTTGTTGCAACAACATTGATGAATATTATGAAGGATTTTTTTTTTTTTGAGGAAATTAAGGGTGGTGGAGAGCTAATAATTGATTATGGAATTTGAAAATATAAACTTAATTACCACTAACTTACATGCAATGCCCGATAATTAATGCCGTTAAACAAAAAATCCTTATAACCAGCAAATTAAATATGATAAAGTCTATTAGCGATAACCCTTTATATTTGTCAGTTTTATTTAGACAATTGAATTATGATATGTTCTGATTGACCATCTAAATATATAATAAAGTATATATTCGTTAAACAAAAAATCCTAATTAGAACCAGCAAATATGATAAAGTTTATTAGCGACAAGTCGACGATCCTTTATAATTGTCATTTTTATTTTAGACAATATATATTTTGATTGATCGCCTGATAAAATATTTCTATTAGACACTTAAAAAAAAATTAAAAACTTTTGCACATATTCTCAAGTATCATTGTTACATTGATAAGTTAACTACTTAAAATATGTCACCTCTTTTTATTATACATATTAACCTTAATAAACCGTAAAGTCTAATGCATTTTCCAATTGATGCTTGTAATATGTATATAAAAAAGGTCGGAGGATGTAATTAGTTTATCTATGTGATGATGAACGATTCTGAACCTAAGCACATAATTTTTTCTAAATATGAGTCAAAAATGTCTAATTGTTCATTCGACCGCATTAAAAAATGCATTATTATTTTCATAATAGTGTCGTAATTTTCTTTAATGCTAAGTTGCTAACGTCATAAAACACATCATCAATTCGTATCGACATTGATGAATCGAACCTATAGCAATACCGCTCTCCTTGCCCTTCCCATCCGCTCTTATCAGCTAACCAAGAATCACGTGAAATATTAGTCAAATAATTATAGTATTATATATATAGAGAAAATTATACAAAATATATAGATTAAAATTTCTTGAACATGTTTAATAAAATTTCTGATTTCACCACTGACATAACGTATAGTACTTAAATTCGCATATTCAATTATTTAGGTGATGAGGATGCGGGGACCGTTGCATATATAAATTGATGGGTCCAAAAGAAGCAGAAAATAGGTATTAACATGAATTGAATTTAAGTGGCAATAGCCTAAGCCACGAACATGTTGTTATAATCAAAACTTCATCTTTCAAAATTATTATTATTATTTTATTTTATTTAGAATTCATTTTCTCTTATCTATTAAAAGATGAGATTTGATGTGTTGTTTGGATTTCATATGCTATTTTGGCCCTTCACTTAGATACCTTGTGGATAACAATATAATACACTCTCTTATATATAGTCCCCTCTAAATATCTTTCTATTTATGCACTTTTTCCCACTTGTTTACAATATTTTTATTTTTATTATTTCTCTATTTTCCTCTTCTTCTTGACTAAAATAAAATATTCTACTAATTTGTTTTGTCCATTTCCTTCAAAAGTTACTAAAATATGTATCATCAAAACCAGGAGTACTACCATTTTCCTTGTTTGTGTTGCAACCCTCATACTTACATTAGAATGGTATGCCTATCTCATATCTATATTCTTTCTTTTTCTTCATTTCGAAAGCAGAGATGAATTCAAAATTTTAATATGATAAGTTTATATATTTTTATTATTATTTTAATATTAACGAGTTATTTTGTTCATGTATGTCCTCACTATTTTTCCTTGTTTGTGTTGCAAACCTCATATTTACATTAGAATGGTATGCCTCATTTCAAAAGCAGATATGAATTTAGAATTTTAGTTTGATAGGTTCATATTTCTTAGATTATTTTTTAGAATTAACGAGTTATTTTGTCCGTGTACATGATCCACACTACTTTTTAATTATGATAATCAATATACTCTTTTGCATGATTATTCTAATCTTAGCTTAAAATAATATTATTATGCCAGGTACAAAATATGATAGAGAGGTGTTTAGTGCTTGGGATGGATAGAGATGAATGCATTAAGACATTAGCTATACATGCCAGAATCCGCCCACTCGTAACACTAACAGGTCATTATATATAACTTATCGTTTGATCGGGAACAAATTATCTTAGGGTTAATTATTTCGAGATAAATTATTTTCACCTTGTATATGTGATAACTTATCCCATCGCGAAGGTATAAATGGTGAGATAAATAATTTCAAGATTGTCTAATACCTCTAACCAAATGCAAGACAAAATTTTCCTACATTTTATCTCTAAAATTATTATACCTTATACCTCACACGTCACACTAAAACATTATTGCAGTTATACGACAGTACCATTATGGACAAATACTCTATTATTGAAAGAGAATAGTATAATTAGGGCAGAGCTAGTAGACCGTATGTGAGTTCAACTGAATTCAATAGATTTTGCTCATACAACGTATTTGTGTTAATAAATTCATTAAATATGTAAAATTAAGAACCTAAAAAGTGGAAATCCTATCTTCGTCTCTGAATACAACATATTTCTTTCTTTCGGTTTATTTATTTATTTATTGTTGGATTATGACCCATAAAAATATATATATACTTTCATGTTTGCAGTGTGGAGAGAGCTTATAAAGGAGAACAGGGACTTTTTTCAAGCTTATTTCACCAATATATCAACACAAGTACCCTCCTTAAGTAATTAATTTATATTTCTGAGTTGTTTAATTAACATTAAATAATGATTTGTTTTTACATTAACTAACGATGAATATTTCACTATATAGTATTAATTAATTATGTTAACATTTTTAATTTGTTAGGCTTTCAAAGAGAACCAAGATTTGGAAGAAGAAAACAATATTGGCAGTGACTGAAGAATGAAGAACAAGATTTCTAGCCAGGATGTAATATATTTATGCGTTTTGAATCATAATCTTTTTTATTTACTAGATTCTGAATATATATATATACACACATATATATCAAACATATCCTTGTGTGTTTAGGAGCTTGAAAATCGTACTTTAAGGAATGTCTCTGTGAGTTTAGGACCCATTTAAAGAAGGGATAATACATAATCAATCTATTAAATTTATCAGGATATTTTATTTAGACGCTCAAATTAAGTGTAGTATTAATTGAACACTTTAATTTTTAATAAAGTTTTTCAATTAGACATTTTCAGTCTAAATTTTGAAAATTCTTTTTACGTGTATATATATTCTTAGGCCTCATTTGTTTTCATTAAGATTAAAACCTCTGAATTTGAATACATGTCTGAATATTAAGATTTGCATTAAGAGTTAGGTGTCTAGATCTGTGGTCCAAATCTGAACACCGAATGATTATTGTTTGTTTTCAATATCTGAATGTGCATATGAAATCAAACATTATATTAATAAAATGTAATAAAAAAATTATTTCAACAAAAAATATTACTTTTTGATTAAAAAAAATCATAATCATCAAGCATAACATAAAAAAAAAGTACGAATAAAAAATATTTTATAGGCACAATATAATATCAAAAAGTTCAATAAGTACTAGTCGAAAAATAATATATAAGATATCACATTATCAACGCCTAACATATATTTTGGCTAATTAGAAAAACTAAATAATTCTTATCTTTTTTCCAATAACCTTAATCTAATTCTCTAACTTGTGAACCTCTAACGTCATTCATGTTTTTTTATAGTGGACACTTTCACAAAATATACTAACACATGTACTATATAATGGTTCTTCCCATCCAAGTCCATCTAATTTTTTCATATATTCTTCAAATGTAGGTGCTCTATTTTTTTAATTAATAACTCCAGAACAGTAATCATCTTCTCATCAATTTCCAATTCAGACGAATAAGTTTTTTTTCTTCCCCAAAACTTTTTTTTCTAGTTGAAACTGAAGATTGGGATGTAGAATTATTAGGAGCTCCATTATTATTGTCACCAACTAGTTCAACAACAATAATATATCAAAGAGTCTCAATAAAATTATTGGCCTAAGATAAAATTCTAATAAGAGACCTCAAATATGTATACATAGTTATTATTTTTAATTATGAATAGTATTTTTCACTCAAAAACCTTGATGAACATCAATACGCTAAAAATATTATTGCAACAAGTGTTCTTGACAAACATCAATACACCCTAAGAAATTAAAATTATTAATATAAAAAAATACTTGTAAAGATTATGAAAACTTACCAGTTCAAGAGGAAAAAAATGGTGTTTGATTGAGAAAAGAGAGGAAGAAAGTTTGTAGTTGAGAAAACAAAAGTCACGCAAAGACCAAGAGAGGCGAAACAATATTATTTTATAACTTATTAAATAAGTCTGAATGGTGTTAAGACTCTCCTGCAGATCTGATCCGTTCAGACCTTTTCAGGTCCATTAAGAGGCTTTTTGAAAAAAGAAACAAATTGACTTAATGGGCTGAATCTGAATCATTCAAATTTATATACCTAAAAACCAAACGCACTTAATGGGCTGAATCTGAATGATTAAGATTCTGGCCTCCATTAAGTACAAACAAATGAAGCCTTAGTCACCTATTAATTTTAATTTTATTAGATAGTTAAGTTAATAATAGGGAAATTTTTCAAAACAACAATATTTTATCTTTTAGTGGGACTCCTTAGCAACAGTTTCATTATTTATTAAAAATGTCATTATTTTAGTTGTTAATGGATTAGTTATGTATTTATTTTATTTTGATTAATTTGAAAGAATACAAAAACTAATAACAGAAAAGAGAAAATCATGGAACGAAAAAATTCAAAAAGGGTAAAAAAAGGTTTTAAATACAAATTAGTTACCTTTTGAAAAAATTATAAATCTCCTTCTTTCTGTCGAGTTTTTTTTTTCTTTCTTCTTAAGAGCATCAATTTTTTTTAAAAATAATTTAGTTTGTCTTCCGAATCATTCATCTTATAACTTTCAAAGATTCTTCAAGTTGAATATGACATATTTTTTGAAACGGAATTTTTCAAAATTGAGGACTATAATTTGTTGCATCCAGTGAACAATCGAAAAATAATCAGGTATTTTTTTTCGATTTTTTTTCTTGTTTGGATGAGAGATTCGCATGTGTCGAGTATAATTATTGTTTTTTTTCTGATTAAATCAGTGAAATTTTTGTATGTATTGGGATTTATAGATTTTTACGAATGTTCTGTAATATAGGGATACAAGCGTAACAATTCTGGACAGCGTACAACTATGGAGTAAAAAACATCAACTAATTAGTGGTTGTATACAGATTTTTGTTGACTTGTAGTGATTGTTGGATACAATTAAGTATTGGATACAATTAAGTTGTATTCAAACTAAAATGTATTTATATTCCAGTTTGTTCTATTATTATTATTATTTCACTGAAAATATTATTTTCGAAAAACATAGAATAAGTTGTATTAAAAAAAATTATATTTATATTATAATATCCAGTTTTGTTATTTTATTAGTATTTTACTCTAAAATTGTAGTAACTATTTTTCTAGCTCAGTTTGTATTCCAAAAATAATTATGTATTTCAATATCATTTTGTATTTCAAACGCTAAATGAATACAAATAAGTTTGTATCCTTTCTTAATTCGTATTTATATGTAATGATTAGATTATATTGGGATACAATCAGTAACCATTTTGTAATAAATAAAAGAAAAATATATTTGACAGTTATGTAATACAATTTTGATCACTCGGATAAATTTTTTAGTTTTCACTATGAAAGTAAAATATCAATTTTAAGTTTTAATTTGAATGGTAAAGTGAGCACATAAAATGCAAAAGTTGTTGGTATACAATTATGATGAAAACATAATTAAAAAAAAAGTTTCCGTTTTGGAGAACACACCGATTATATCAAAGTTCGAGTTGGAAATTCTTTTTCCAAAGTTGTTTGTCAACAAAATTTTAATAATTTATATTTCATTTGGCATACTTATTAGAATGAATACAAACTAATAAAGAAATACAAATGTCATTATACAAATCCAAACATGAAAATCATAATGAATACAAATACACATATCATACATATTGGAATGAATACAATTTAGGGAAGGATATAAAATTCTGAAAAAAATACATTACGCTGTGAAAGAAATAAATGAATACAAATATGATTCTTCAAGAACTACAGATCAATTTGACATACAATTTAGCATTCATATTGAAATGAATCTCGTATTATACATAGTCTTTGCCTCAACTGCAATTGCCGATTCAATCCAATGCCACAAAGTTCTATTGAAAGCAACTGCAATAAGAATAACTTGGGGGAAACTTGTGGCACCTTTAATGGGGCCATTGAAATTGATCCCAGATCCATTAGTACCAATAACATGAAGAGATTCTAACCACCATTCATATGCTAGTAATCATCTTGGAGGAATTTATGAAATATTAAAATGAAATCAGAAAAAAATCAAAAAAAATTGTATAAACGACTAAAAATCTGAAATACATAAATATTAGATGAATATGTAAACAAACTTGAATAAAAAAAAATTAACTGAAAATCCGTAATATGTACAATTCTAAATAAAACCATAGACGGTGATATTGAAAACAAATCAAAAGAAATCTAAATAACTAATCGATATTACCATTACCAAATTCAATTTTTTTTTAATTAATCTCTAGATTTTGTTTACCAACCGATTAATCCCTTGAATTAATCCACCGATTTTGTTGAAGAATCGAGCTTTGAATACCTTGTGTTTCAATGTGAGCAAAAAACTTGAAGAAAGAGAATCTTAGAACGTGAAAATTGGGGGGAAATAAAAACTTTAATTGAGAAACGTGAAAGGTGGGAAACGTGTAAGATGGAGAAAATGATCAAATTAGTCCTTAATGTATGGACTTAAATTGATTTGGTCCCTCATATATGCAACTTATGAAAAAGATCATTTATGTATGCTAAAAGCTTATCAATTTAGTCTTTCACCCTAAAAATCTAACCACATGAGAAAACTCTGTCATATTAAACAATGATGTGCAACTCATGTGACATACAAAAACTTTATACAAAACCTCCGTCATCAGTTCCAAAGGGTGATTGCGGCTCTGCAAAACGCCTCATTTGAGAAGAGAGATATGGCAAGAGACAGTTGTCTAGCGAGAGTGACTGTTGGTGTTGTTGTTGGCGGTGAAGTTGGTGGCGTTGTTGGTGCTGGAACTTATGAGGCTGTAAGTTTCAAGGCGTCTAGACTCTTGAAAATCAGATATATTGGACAAACTACTTTGAGAAGAGCAACCATTTTTGGTTTCTTCTTAGGTGCTGAAAGCTTGATACATTGTGGAAAGTCTTACTAAGCATATATTTTGCTAGTTGTATGGAATTGAATTGAATTGTTGTTATCTAAGTAATGTGCGTCTGCAATTTCAATATATTTGAGTTTAGTAATGATAATTGGTAATTAAAAAAAAAAGTTTCAAAGGGTGAAAACTCTCGTCTTTCCAACAAAAAAAATATTTTTCTTGTAAAATCAATTGACACAAGTTTTTCCATTGTTGAACAATGTTAATCAAAAGAAACTCCATGGGATCGAGCCTATGTTATGGTAAGAATTTATCTTGCTTTTAGTCAAGACATTGCTATCATTGGGATGTTGTGAATCAAATTGTGAAAGAAATTGGAGTATTGCTATCTCTTGACAAAGCTGCTATAATCAATACAAGAGGATGTGAAGTTAAGGCAAGAGAAGAAGTACACTTGGCTAAGGAACTACATGATATTGTTTAATTTCACAAAAAAATTCTTGTGTCGTTAGATTTTTAGGGTAAAAGACTAAATTGATAAGCTTTTAGCATACATAAAGGACCTTTTCCATAAGCTGCATATATGAGGGACCAAATCAATTTAAGTCCATACATTAAGGACTATTTTGATCATTTTCTCTGTAAGATGTGGGAATATTAATGGATAGTTTTGTATTTGTTTTTTATTTTTACTCTGTTATTAGTTAGAATTTGATCCAATTATGGACTCTTTTGATTAATAAAAGGAAATATAAATAATAAAATGTGAATACAAATTATTTTTGAAAATATTGACATTCTGTCATTTTAAATAAATATTTTAAAGTGTTGTTGTTTTGACTAAATATGTTAGGTATTATGACTATATAGCTAATTTTCCCATAATAATATAACATATGTCATTTTCTTTAATTTATACGTATTTGTCTTAATAAGCTGTAAATCCATAAATTTTCTACTTGATGTGGATACATATTATTAAAGAAATCAACATATTTTATTTGATCAACTTAACTATTTAATAGACGAATAAAAAAGACACATTTTTTCAAAATTTGAATCGTACTGAAAGTGTCTAATTGACCTCTTAATTAGGATAATTGGGTTTTTAACTAGAACATGACTTAATTTGAATGTCTAAATAAAATATTCTGACTAATTTAAGAGACTGATAATGTACTCTTAAGATTGACGGGCATCGAGGCACGTGCTTACTTTTTACACGTTTAGTATTGTGAGTTGTGACATGACTGATCATTAATCGCAAATGTATATAGTATTATACGCAAAATGGAATTAATTAGAAATGCCTCTAATTTATTTGATTTTGCTTGTATATATTTGGATATTTTTAATTATTTATGGGCATACTTTGAAGTATTGCATTTAAGCTAATCTAAACAATTAAAAAGATTCATCAAATATCATTTGGTTAATTCACACACCATATATATAATGCATCAAATACATAAATTATTATTATTATATATATGTCACTACTTTCAAACTTCCAAAAGTTGCAAACAGAAACTTCAATAACCATATAAATTGACAATAGCATCTTTAACACAAATAGAAATTGAAACCAACAGTACTACTAGCTAGCTAGACAATACATAATTCAATTCTTCGATTTCGAGATGATTGAGATCTCTTCACTCATGAGACGGAGTCGTACTCAAACCGTTTCTTTCAAGGAATTAAACCATTGCTATCTCTTGGGACCATAGAGTTTCTTGCAGCAGAAACCTATATATAAAAGGTTTAATTTTAACAGATATGAATGAATAAATTGATACCAATTAAGGGAAATATTATTAATACTTTGATATGTATGGTGGTTGGGGCAGCTATTCAATCCACTCAAAATCAATGTCATAAATATCATGATGTTTATCAAGAAATGATCTTTTTAGCATAGAACATGTCGTAATTTCGTAATTATATACGTTGGTAGTGTAAAATTTAACTATTAAATGGAGTGATAATATAAGATTCCAACAGAGTAAATGAGTACATGTCATATTTGTTTATGCTAATAACTACTACTACTAGAAAATAAAGAATTAGCAATGACGGACATGCATGTTTCGTAGCTAAACAATAAATATTTCATGTTAATATCATTAAGCGACATGTTATAATAAAAAAAAATTGACTACAAGCTTTTAATTTTTTAGCGACAGATTAACTAAGAGTTATCGAGAAATTCCTTAGCTGATTTCATATGAATATTCAAAAGTTCGAATTTCTATTAGCCATTTTTTGTTTGTTTTAACTTTAGGATTAGCTTATTATATGAATGTACTTTTGTTGGTCCATTTATGGATTATCACATAGGTTTCTTCAATCATTATGCAAAAAATTTAATTGCCAATTTCATTTAGCTAGGGATGTACCTTTGCCATTTCCCTGTCTCCAACACTACAGCCTCCTCTATGTTGACTTGGTGGAAAGTGGGCCCACTGAAATCAAAATCAATTAATTATTCAAAATTAGATTTCCATCTAGGTTAATAAAAAAAATAAGTTCTTGGGTGGAAATTATTCGCTCAGTTTTAAAATAAGTGATGTTTTTATGTTTTTCATTTTATGGTATTTCACATAATCAACAATATATTGATGACGTTATTACAATTTTATCCCGATTTAACTTAAGAAAATTTTACATAACAAAAAACTATTTAAGAGCTATATTTTTTCAAGATATTTATTAAGGGTAAATTAATATCTTACATTTTTTGCTGCGGTACTGAAAGCTTGCTTGTGAGTCATGTTGGGGTATAGGGTCTTCAGCCTCTTGATCTCTTCTCTGTAAAATAAAATAAAATATTGGCAAATAATTTTAATATAACATAATATAATTATTAGTCTATAATATTTACGAGTTTAAAATAATTATTAAACTAAAAATGTAGTACTTGATAAAGCAATTATAAGCCGATGGAGCTCTTTGTCTCTTCTCTGGAGCTGAAAAAAAATGTAGCATGATTAATTAGATATATATGTCCTATTAATTATTATTAGGAGTAACATACATAATAAATAAATAATTAAGAATATATTATCCCTAGCAAGGAAGACCTAGTGGGATCAAAGAAACTAGCAGACTGATCACTAAATAAATATAAATAGGTGTAAGTCTGACATCACCACAAAAAACTTTGTTCTTTTGCTCTAGCGGATCGGCATTAAAAAAAAAACTGAACGAAGAACGAAACTTTACGCTTATTAACGACTTGATTAAGTGGAAGAACATTATTCTCCAATTGATCTTCTTCATCTGATGAGGCCATAATTGGGCTTTCTGAGTTTGCATTCTTCTTATTAGCATCATCAATTTCCTCCTTGTCAACTTCTGGTGGCTTTGGCTGTTGAAAGTACAAAAAGACGAATTTAACTTATATACATCGATATATATAATCAAATTTTGATGTTGTAATAGGTAACCTATCATATTTTTCTTTTAGATGAAACAATTATATATTAATGTTATCTTTTAAGTGATTTAATAATATAAAAATAATTTATACTGTCAGTATATAGAAGTTAACCTGATGAGTTTGGTTGAAGGAAGCAAAGAGATGAAGAGAAGGTTTAATCAAGTTGAGAGAGAGGAGGGTAGTGCAATGCCCACATCTCACTGTTACTATTTTGTTGCACAAACTGCTGCATGGCACACTAACCTGCATATTTATTTTAATTAAAATATGTAGAGATGATATATTAAGAAGTAATTTAATGAGTTTAGTAGTAACTAAAATTAATAAATAAAGAAAGAAATTTGAATTTTACAAGTAATATTGTAGTACAATATCCACATTGCACATAGCAAATTGTGTCTTGGAGTTGAAACAAATGGTTGTTCAATGTTGACATGATCTTTTCTTCTCAATCTCTTGCTTTGGTTTTTACTATCTTATATAAGGTGGAGTGAGAGTGAGGAATCTAGAATGGAATTGAGTTATTTATACATAGAGAAAAGAGTAATATGTTGGAAAATAATTTACTTGAGGCGAGGGTCGATAGGAAACAGTCCCTCTAGCTACCTCATGACTATTATAAAGATAGGAATAAGGTCAAACGTACATACACCCACCGGCTAAGATATATGTCACATGTGCCTTTAGTTTAATGTCACTAGAATAAAAAATCTTTTTATTAAGATTTGATTTAGGCCACAAATTTTATTGATACATTTTTACAGTGGGGTATATATATACTTATAACCAACCTAAAAACATTATCATTCATGTATATGACTTATTTTTTATTACTGCAAGTATTGAAGAGAGAGTTGTTATTAATCTGAAAACAACATTTCAATATATATATATAGAACTGTGTGTTTGACTATGTTTTTCCCCTTCTCATGTATCCACAACACACATTGATTGTTGATTTAAATGATTCAAATTAGTAAGTTTTAGTAATTTTGCCAGGTTTCCCATGAGGCTGATGATGGGCTGGCTACACTGGGCTTATGCTTGTTTTGTTTAAACAGTAACTTTCATCTCATTTAAAAGGCCCTTTCCCATCTCTTTCACATATATCAAAGTATAGGAAATGAGGTATATGATGAGGATTTGTCTTTCTTGAAACAAAGCAAAGTATACTATAATTGACTACAAGAAAAATACTAGTCTCTATCTAGTTAATTTCTATGTATTAATGTTAGTGTAACACATGTTATCACAAAGAAATGAATCTCGGGTTTAACTTAAATTCAAAAACTAGTTATTGTCCAAATTATATATTTAAAAAGATCGTCACTTATATATTAAAAGCCCGATGTATGGGACTCTATCTCCAGTAACCCTCCCCCCCCCCTTACCACACGCTCAGGGTTGTATGGAGGCTCAATATCGAAAATTATAATTGGAACGAGTCCTGGTTTGATATCATGTAAGAAAATAGATCTCGAATGTCTTAACTTAATTCCAAAAGTTAATTGAAGAAGTGAAGATTGTTCAAATCATAATAAAGAGATGATTCATCTCTTAAACGGCTGATGTGAGACTCTTTACAATTATAGTAAGAGTTTAAGATCTATATATTATATAGCAATATATTACTTCGTTCGTTTCAATTTGTTTGTCTCACTTATCTTTTTGATCCATTTTTTAAAAAAATGTCTTCTTTTTTTTAACAATTTTTTAATTTCAACTTTCCACCTAACATGTTTAAGACTACAAGGATTAAGACATATTAGTATATTCTACACATCTTTAATTTTAGACTATAAGATGCAAAGATATTTACTTTTTTAAATTTTTATTTCAAATCAAAATCAGATAAACAAATAAAAACAAATAGGAGAGATTAGTATAAGAAGAATGATTGCGAACTCACCGTCTAATAAATGTTTTTTTGGTAAAATTATATTTTTATTTAATTAAATCTTTTGTGAATTTGATTCTTTTTCATATGTTTAACACGTGAACTTTTTTAATAATGTGTGACGGCTACTGGAATGTCATAGTGATTTTGTCTGATCATTTCATTTTAAGTTATTAAAGAACTTTATTTATTTATTTAATTACACATTTAACACTAACAATAATGTAGTTTAGTTAACCAATTAAATTGAAAAGATCGACTTATTTATAGATTACAACAAAGGGGCCTCAACCAATAAGAAGGTGTCATTACAGCCCTACAGTACGAAACTCAATGTCCGTATGCCATAATATGTCAAATTAAAATCGTTGGTGGCGCTAGTTAATATTTTTACACTGCTCAAATTCGTGCGATCTTGTATGTGCACATCCTTCGGATATTCTTGTCCCCCTTTTGTCTTGTCTTCTACATTATCGTAAAAAAGATTTCTGATCCTATCTTATCAAGAACGCCACTCTAAATTCAACCTCTCGACATTTATACCTCTAATAATTCTCAACACTACATATTCAATTTATCCATATACCACGTATTTAAATTTTAAAAAAATTCATGACTATTATTAATTAGAACCATGGCCCTCAAGCTTCAAATTTGGTAAAACTTCATTTTGATACGTTTTCTGTAAAAGAATAGTTTGGTATTATCCATTCTATTTATGTAATGAAGTGAGATAAGGCACTACGTCTCCCCCTTTTAAATGTTTTTATATAATTGGATGTATGTTTGATTGTTTGGTACGATGGAGAATGTTTTTTTTATTTAAAAGAGCTTTTATTTTATTTTATATGTTTTGTATATATGTAGAAAATATTATTTTAAAATTATTTATATATAACCTAGATAAATATTATGAGAGATAAAAGTTGAGTGATGGGGTGTGAGGATGAAGGTACGGGATGGACGGAAGAAGGAAATGAAGTGTATTGGAAGGTGGAGAGGACACTTGATATGCCACTTGTAAACTTTGTTTTTCCTAAATTTGTATGATTTGCAATCGTTGAGTGGTTTGAGTTCAGTGAAATTTGAAGTACGCTAGTATTTATTTATAATTAAATTTAATTGTGCATCAATTATTTCAGTAAAAGACCTTTGTGATGGACTTTCACAATTATTTTTCAATTATTCCTTTTTTCTTTTTATTATGAAGAAACATTTCATGCATTTTTGTTTATCGGATGTCCCCGAAGAGACCATTTCATGCATTGTTGATTGATCTTAAATACTACATCACATCTACATAATTTAATTTAATATACACGTTGCGACACATCAATTAATATATTGCCTCCCTGTCATTTTTATTTGTCACTTATTTCTAAAATAGATTTTCATTTTTACTTGTCACTTTTGACATTTCAAGAAAAGATATAATTTTATTTTTCGTGTTTTATCCTCGATATTAAATACTTATTTTCTAAATTATTTTTCAAGATATCATTTAATAGAGGATAGTTTGATAAAATACTTATATCATTAATTATTTTCTTAATGTGTCATGTGACAAGTAAAAGTAAACGGAGGAATATAACGGAACACATAAATCCGGCCGCCTTGTCTGACCGTCTGGGGCAATGTAATGCACCATTAACTCCCAAAAATTAGCTTAAACCCACTACCAATCCATTATTATTACAGCACCAATAATAGCACGCTTATTTATTTTTTTAACCCATTATAATTCGCGGTTGCTATAACCTCTGCCACAGTTTTTGCTTGTCGGGTGAGCACTTAGTGCACACTGAGTAACTTCTACTGTGTAATTGCCTGCAAACCATACCGATAATGTAAACCGCACTAAACAAACCCTATGTGACAAGGCTCGACTCAGAGAGCATTGACGGGGTCGATTCCGGATCATTGTGTGTGGATAACCACCTCCCAAACCGACTGAGTCATCCGAAGGGCACGCCTATCTTAATTAATTTGTAATTGGTCAAATCCAAAGAGAAAAATTACATGATTTTTTTTGTTTTGCATTTGTCAAATGAATTAGGTGGCCTGCAAATCCATGACTAATGAAGTACTTAGCAGCTCCTTTTTGAACAAAATGCTATATATTCTTCGCCGATCGTGAATTTTTTTCCCAATCATTGACAGTTACAGAATTGTATTTTCCATTTAATTGAGTGTTCAATTTGAAGAAGAAGAAGCGGAGGAGGATCGGATATGGAGGTTAAAGGAATTGATGGGAAATTAGAAAAGAGTGATTCCACTTCTGCTGATGAAATTTCACATTTGTCTATTGACATTGGAGGTAATTTTTTGTTCAAATCGTACATTTCCGGGTTTTTATTTGTGGGTGTGTGAGATCTTGAGATTCTTATTTGTTAAAGTGAAACGTGCATTTTACTTTTTATGGGATTTTGGTTTGGGAATTTGGAAAGTTGATTGCTTTTCTGTTTCTTTATTATTAGTTCGATAGGGTTTAAGAAAAAAAAAGAAGAAGAAAAGTTTTTTTTTTTTTTTTTTGTATTGAGACTCATAATTCAGTTATGTTAACTAAGGAACTAAGAAAGAGAAATTCAGAAACTTCTGGAATTGCTATGTGCTTGATGGTTTATAGTGAATTTCATGTTTCAATATGTGTTGCTCCGACTCTTCAGAAATGTTATTGGGTTGGTGTTGGATGGAGTAGTGCATTTTTGGAGATCCGACATGGGTGTGGCAACATTTTTGGAGAGTCTGAGAAATATAGGTTTCAATGAGGGTTAAAGGGGGATGAATGAGATGGCAGAGTAATTGATTCATAAAAATGAAAATGTGGAAAAAACGAAATTCATATACGGCTGTATTGCACTAGTTCACTAGTTCTACTTAATTAAGTGATGATCCAACATCTTATTTTCATTTCGCAATCCTATGTAGTGATATACCATTGTATCATGTTTTTTCTCTGAGCTCGAAAGGTTGAAGTTGTTCATTTTAATCTTAAATAAGAGGGAGGCTTGAGCGAAGAGGCGGATATTTGAATGGCAAAACATGGGCATATCCAATAGGAAGTTGTAAACGTGGTTGGACAAGTGTAAAAGGAGACTGGACTAAAACCATTTATATGAGATTGTTGACAATCAGAACGTATCAATCTTGAAGAAATGATTCCCTAGTTTGGAATAACAATTGTTGGAATTGACTGGTCAAAATTAACAAAAAGACTTGTTGGAATTGGTAGTTGTTCAAGGTCTAATCTATCTAAATCCACTCTTTGAAAACAAAGAAATATCATCAACTGAGAGTGATCTCCAGAAGTTGACCAGTTTCTTCTGTGCTAGTAACTTAAAGCATTTTTGTAGATTATCAACTTTTAGATAGATGGT
The DNA here is from genome assembly GCA_029582685.1 of Solanum piurae. Classification (NCBI taxonomy): domain Eukaryota; kingdom Viridiplantae; phylum Streptophyta; class Magnoliopsida; order Solanales; family Solanaceae; genus Solanum; species Solanum piurae. Next base: position 33,104 of record JAJOOO010009337.1, on the reverse strand, counting down.
TTATGAACTCAAGGTACATCTGCATGCGTCTTAGTGAAAATTCTTGTTTTTCTTTGCAACAGAACTTCAGTCTTAGTTTACAATTGTCATTTCCTACTCTACTTTGGAATTTGGAAGTCCTTGCGTTCCATAAAAGGGATATAGAATCTCACTAATTTTTTCATAAGTAGAACAGAAATTAACTATTTTACAATATGTTGATAAGCATCTCCAATGTACACAGTCAGATATTGAAGAAGCTTTATGCAACTTGGCTGGCTTTAAAAATCCTCCTACTAACTACCTATTAAAGAATATTTTGTGGACCATAATAGGAAAAATGCTAAATGAAAGGACCTTTTCTTTTGCAGGCTCCCTCATCAAGATTGTATACTTTTCAACCAACAGTAAGTGCAGCACAAATGATGAGGCACCAATGTTATCAAAAGAAAGACAGGAAATTCCCAATGGAGACCTTAACCATCACATTCTTAGTGGCAGGCTTTATTACGTTAAATTCGAGACTAGCAAAATTGAGGACTGCATAAAGTTTTTGTCTTCCAAGAAACTTCAACAATGCGGTAGGTATTCTTTGTGGTGCTTACACCTTAGATGTAATTGTTTTTCCTATGGTGACTTAATTGGTTACGAACTGGCAGCCAGGTAATCATTATAGGGAGCTTGATTATGAACATGAACTTAATATATTTTGATAAGTGAAGAAGAATTTATTGTTTCACCTTTGATTATACGTAAATTTAACTCATCGGAGCTGTCAGCATCGTTTGGAATATGTACATGTGTGGCTGAGTTTGATCCTGATTGTCACTATTTCCTTTGTTTTTTAAAAAGAAACGGATTTCCTTTTTTATTTAGTTCACCCAGATTTTGTGATGCAGCTCATAATTCACAGTATACACATCAACAAAATTTTCAATTTTAACCACCGAGTATTAAATTTTGTATCTTATGTCTGTTCCTTTGTGTTTCTTTTCTGTCCCGTTGTTCATCTTTACAAAGTGAAGAAACAGAGGCGCAGGGCAAGGATTCTTTTCCTAGCATAGCTCTTCTCCAGGTGTAGTAGAGTGAAGAGAATGACAACAAAGATGGCCTCTCAATGGTCAAGAAGCTAGAATAGAGAGGACATGAAATAAACTCTTGCTCGTAAGTAGCAGTGAGAGAATTCAGGAGTTGGAGGAGATGGGAAAAAAAAAAGAAAACAGATCAGCTGGATCTACACTTAAGCAGTTGCTTTAATACTAGACTTTAAGATGTTAATTTACTTATATATTTTATTAGTGATAGTGGAAGAACAATATTAAATAATCGCTAAGTTAACGTGACACAGAAAACATTTCTACAAACTTTAAACTGTGGAATTGAAAGAATTTGAATTCTTGCAAGTGAAGTGTACAGAATAGCACTTTTTTCATTATCCTTAGCGTATTTAAAGTGTACAAACAGTCTAGTATGGATAGAAATATGATTTATATGTAGTTTCAGTTAAGCTTTTAGGTACTTTGGTCACCATAAGAATCATATGCTCAGTTTAAGAGAAAATCTTCACTTTAAAGTTTATACTCACAGTTTGTTATACTTCTTTTGAATAAGTTGTATTATGTCATGACCTTCCTAAATCTTTACATATTACAATGGTTACAGGTGCTCAATGTCATCATTCTCATGCTGTTGACAAGATCAAGATTAAGGTAAAGGAGTTATTTCAAAAGATGTTGGTTCTGTTTCCCACCTCTTTTTCTTTGCTCAATTAGGTGATTATAGGAGAGTTTTCCTCAAGTTCTTAGTTTTTTGAGGAATTTTTATATCCTAAAACTTCATTAGAAAGAAATAATATTTGTATCCATTGTGGGATGAAACAAACTTCCAGAAGTCCAGCAGATCAATTATGGTTTGCTGGAGAAGCTACACAATGATAAGTACTGAGGAAGCTACACACTGCAGTCTTCTTATTGTTAGAATGTACTTTCAAAGTTAAATACTTCTTGAAAATTAAGTTTTTATAAAGTGGAAATAAATAGTGTATGCATTTCTCCTTCTAGAATAAATAAATGAATAACCAAATATATAAATAAGTGACCTCTCTTAAAATTTAAACTTTAAGATAAGGTGGTTTAGGTCAATCAATATGGTATTAGAGTAAGTAGAGTTCTTCAATTTGAGTCTCACACTGATAAACAAAATAATGCGCATGCTTGGCTAACCCAAAAGAAAAAGGAAGAGGCCACATGCAGACGTGGTAATGACCTGAAATAAATAAATAAAAATGTACTCTGTAGTTAAAACTTTTAATCGGAATGTCCACAATTCAATGAAGTCTAATTAGGCTAATGTGTCAGAGTTAATAGTGTATGCATTAGTGTCTGATTGGTAAAACGTTCTAAATACACTAGACATAGTATTCACAAAAGAATTCAAGCTTAGGGCTAAAACATTGCACAGAAACCCTTGCATGCAGTACAATTTTCTGAAAACACATTAATCAGGTCTTGTAGATGTCCCTCTGCCAATGGCTGGAATATAACTTTTTGGGGGTCAAAGCACCCATGGTCACCAAAGAGCTGTAGTAGAATTTTTCCTCATAATATTTGTAACTAATTTATATGGTGAAATGCTAAATTTATAAGACCCATGGAACCTTTTGATGAGTTTTATGCTTGAACAGGCAACAGGTGGTGGAGCTTTCAAGTTTGCCGATCTATTCAAAGAAAAACTTGACCTAACTCTGGACAAGGTAGAGGAAATGGAGTCTCTTGTTGCTGGAGCAAATTTTCTGCTTAAGGTGGGTTTTCTTTTATTGCAGAAAGCAGTATTTGGTTTGTACTATTTTCTTCAGATATTGAAGTCCAGGCACATGAAATCCTTTTTAAAAATAATTTATATTCTTTTGTCTGCCAATCTTCAGCTTGGTTTACTTCATCTGAATAAGTACCTGGAAGGTATTTGTGGTCCCAGGAATACATATGCGTTTTCTCTATATTAGCTTCTTGCTTAGGGAAATGATTGTGTGTGTATAACCTAATTTACTGGGTTTAATATTTTATGGGAAAAGGGTCTGATATACCCCTCAACTTTGTCATTTAGAGCTGATATACCCCTCGTTATGAAAGTGGCTCATATAGACCCCTACTGTTATACAAATGACTCACATATACCCCTCACTATGAAAGTGGCTCATATATACCCCTCGTTAGAGCTGGGTTTATTGTTTTATTAATTTATTATGATTATGTGCTGCTTCCTTGATGGAATGCTGCACCCTCAAGACCAGTAAAAGATTGATAAAGGCACATTTCCCATGGAAGTAGTGGTTTCTCTTTTCTCTCCTCTACCCAGTATTTAGCTGAAATGAGCACAAGTAGCATATGGAATACCTTTTCCTTTCTTGGTATGGTACATTTCGATAATTTCTGGTAAATGAAGTACTCTTTTTAAGGACAGAGAAAATCTGTTAATTTATTGAGTCTTTTCCACGGGACCAAGAAGTCTCCAGGATTCAAGCCTAACTAGTGAGGCTAAGACCACATTGGCAACAGAAACCCTTCTCCACTGCATAAATTTCCTGCTCTTTTCTAATTTTTAGTACAAAATATATTTATTTAAAAAAAAGAAGAAGTTCGTTTGACCCATTCCTTTTCTCTTTTTTTCTGAGCAGGCTGTCAACCATGAAGTTTATACATATATTGGAGGTCAAAAGGAGTATGTGCAGATAGATCAGAATGATTTATATCCCTATCTCCTTGTCAACATTGGGTCTGGGGTCAGCATGATAAAGGTAAGCTTCACAACCTAGATTCCTCCAAATCAATGTAAACACTAATTCACACTGATCTTCAATGGTTAGGATCTGCAAGGAGTTCACCATAGCTCTCCTTATCATGTTTCACACGCATGATTTAGATGACATTCCATAAGCTTCATACTGTTCCGCTCTTTTCCAATATGCAGTTTTCATCTCTGTTTTCAACATGTGGGTGCATTTCTTATTGCTTATATTATCTCCTGCAGGACAAGTAGTTAATCTTCTGCATAGTAGTTAGCAGACGATCTATACATTAAAAAAGTTAATACCTACAACCACTATGTTATTTTCTTAGTTAATTTGGTCCCTTGAAATAAAGGATTTCCCTCGCGTTTTCTCATATGTGAAGATGCCCATTCTTAAATGTTATTTCCCAACTAACTTTGATGTCAGCAAGATAAAGTTGGTATTTTACTTCATTTAGTAAGCATGTGTAAATGATCTCGACCAAGAACTTGACTAGATTTACTACAATCTGCATTGGGCTGCTAAATGAATTTCAGAAGTACTGAGAGTTTAGGTTTAACATAGTCATCTCAGGTTGGTGGGCTTTGATGGGTTGGTAGATGCAGAGTGATATAGACGATTAGAACAGTAATATAGGACCCTGAAGTAAGAAGACCTTTTGACTTCGTAGCATTTTTTAAAAGATTAATGCACACTTGTGATTAAGTTGCTGGAAACCTAAGTTGACTGAAGCCACGAGTTAGGAAGCTTTTATGAGCCATAACTGTTTGTATATATTTCCGTTCTAGAATGAAAAGATTCAATCATAATTTTATCAAGAGCAAGGTGATATCTGCAATTAATTATGAATTTTATTTATTTTCAGTGGCAGAGCCACCTTAGGGGGCTTGATCAGAAAATTTTACTTCTTATAAATAAAATGTATGAATAAACTATACAAAATATAACTTGACGGTACTGTATAAAGTAGACTTCTTAGTCTAACAGGTTAAGCACGTTACTAGCTTAATTAGGCCAGGGTTTCGAGCCTCAGCTGGACATGTATGTTTTACGTTTTCTTAGCCTTATCTATTGAAATAAAAAAAATGATGTTGAAATAAATGATTCCCAACTCCACAACCATAATAATCAACTATACCAAAAATTCCTTCTTGTGGATGGAAAAAATTCTTTTTCCATATCTTAATGAGGAAAAGATTTCCTTTGAATTATATTTCTGATGATGTTTTCATTAATACATTTTAAGAACTAGAAACTCAATCAAAACTGTTCTAGATATAGGTCTTTGATTTGTTCATTTCGCTTCTTTAAATGCTGACACTGCTCACAAATAATTCTGCATATGCCACTGTGTATTTTGGCACTTCATAGCTGACTCACTCTTTGTTATATGAATATTTTATGTTTGTGCCTTTTAGGTAGATGGAGATGGGAAATTTCAGAGAGTTAGTGGAACTAGCGTCGGTGGTGGCACTTTTTTGGGACTAGGGAAACTTTTGACTAAATGCCAAAGGTTATTTTCATTTCAATTATAAGTATTTATTTTCAATATAGTCAATTGTTTTCTCTTTCTGCAGAATTTTCTTATGTGTTCATTATTACAGTTTTGATGAATTGCTGGAATTGAGCCATCAGGGAAACAACAGAGTGATAGACATGCTCGTTGGAGATATTTATGGGGGATTGGACTATTCAAAGGTTTAAACTTTGTTGTGTACATTATTTTTCTTTATGCTCTTTTACACCTTTTCATGTCTTTCATTTGGATCTGTTGCAGTTTAAACTATTCACAGATCCAATATGTCACATCTTGGATTTAGAGAAGTCTAAATGAGTAATGGAAAAATAGAAAATGGAAATGGTCTCCAAAGTTCAAACTTTAGTCCAAGTTGAGTAATTTCTTTTCCAACTCCCAATTTGTGTCCATCACATCCTCAATCCACTATGTTTTGACTGTAAAGGTTCTGTTATCAAGATAGGTGAAAGTAAATTCATTTTTGATCATAAGAAAAAAGAGGATGACACTGTAGAGTGAACTTGTGCCTTCTCATCTCTTTGAAGTGTGAAGAACAAAGAAATGATAAGTCAAGTCAACCACCCTCTTAAGCCCTCTTTTTCTCTTCATTCTGCATCACCCTTTTGTTCACGTTCCTCCAATCTACTTTCTGTTTTGCTCCAGATGTGCTCTGCCAACGTTAGACCTTTATACAGGATTTTAAGGCTAGCTTGTTACAGCTTTCAACTTCATGCCTTCTTGTGTCATTGTGTGTATACCTATTCTCAAATTGATAAATTGCATCCCCCTGAGTGGATTTTGTCTTTATATTTTCTTGCTCTTATTGACCTCTTGTGTACAGAAATTCTCATTTCATTCCCAAAAGTATGGATGGAGTCACGATCTTGTTCCCAATTGTCTAAATGGTCTAAATGTTCTTAATAATTTCCTTGTTGACACTAGGACCCAGAAAGAAATGTTCCCAGTCATGATGTTCACTTTGGGAAGGTGCTGCAAACAATGCCAGACCCAAATTGAGACTAATTCTCTTGTATTGCTTGAGATATGCACTGCCCCTTTAGATGGTGAGAATTTGGAGAAAAGTCATTAAAATTAGGGAAAAGGGTTCAAAATAGTACTCTACTATACGAAATGTCTTAATTTTATCTTCCATTATACTTTGAGGCTATCCGTACCCTTTTCATTAGCAAATCCTTTCAGTTGTCAGTTGTTATAGATGAATTCATTAATTCCACCAAACAGTTCCCTTATTGTACCAATGTTTTTGCTGTTGGATGTTGGCCAAGTAATTCAAATCTATCATAAGATGAGTTGATGAATTTTGCAAATCAAGTTCCCATATTTTCAGTTTTTCTAAATGCGCTATTCACATACCAAAAGCTTCATATTCAGGGTGATTAAGATTTTAGTGATTCATGACAGATTGGCCTTGCATCAACAGCCATAGCGTCTAGCTTCGGTAAGGCGATCTCAGAAAACAAAGAACTCGAAGACTACAAACCAGAAGACATTGCCCGGTCCCTCTTAAGGATGATCTCAAATAACATCGGACAGGTAATTATGCGGGTCATGATGTTTCTCTCAGCAGTATCTGTAGCCTTTTTCCTGACTGAGAATATTTCATTTCTCTCCATATTAAGAATAATACTGTTCCGATTAGATTTGTTTTGAGCAGATATATAATCCACCATTACTTATTGATACCTCGTATTGCACATTTTCACTTCATGCTGACAGTAACTCTGTATATTCTTGGACATTTGATTGTAACATGTCATAATGTTGTTAAAATGACATCAAATATTGGAAGATACTAAAACCTAATACAACTTCTGCATTAGTCTTTAGTCTTTTCATTGCTAGAAACTCTCCGGTGATGTTATAGACATGCATCTGCTACTTTGGTTCCTCAATGAATTTATATTTCCTATTTTGATTTCATGATACTCTCTTCTGCCATAAAGCATATCATTATAGTGGTCTTCATTAAACAAATTGATTTTTATATAAGTGGCACCAAGTTGGTCTAAGGTTTAGTATGTTAGATGTTCTGTTCCAAAGTGATGCTTCGACTGAACAAGAATGGCAAACATGAACACCTGAATAAGTTGAGAAGTATGACTTTGCAACCAGCGCTCATGAAATGGAAGAAATATAGGGCCTCTCCTGCCATCCTTTTGCCATAATTTATTTGTTAAAAATGTAAAGAAGTCATTTTCTTGTTGTTGCTGACTTTTTTCTTCTATTGGTTTTGCTTTTCTAGATTGCATACTTGAATGCTCTTCGTTTTGGGCTCAAGCGGATCTTTTTGGGAGGATTCTTCATCCGTGACCATGCTTATACAATGGACACAATCTCCGTTGCAGTTGATTTCTGGTAATTGCTATATCCACTTATAGTCAGATAATTGGTATTTTCCTTACTACCAAGTTACTTACCCAAACAAATAAAGCTCCCATAATTTTTCTTTTGAATTATAATTTATAAGCCTTGGTTAGTAGAGTTACCCGGTATCCATGCTAGTGGGAAGTAGTGAGGTATGCACAAGCCGGCCTGGACACCATCCTTACAAAAGGAGATTTTTTTAATAACATTAGTTTTTTAGTTATGAATTAGTGTGAAATTTGTAGGATATATTAATCGATTGGCATACTCTTTTAACGCAAGGGATAAATAGTTCTCACTAGCTATGTTACCATTCTAAAAAAGAAATAGTACTCACCTCACCAGCTGGTTCTGAAACGTGGTTTCGCAATTTATCACTATTGACTCCTGCTAGGTAATCTCTACTGAATTCAAGTTAACAGAATGCACTACGTGCAGGTCGAAGGGTGAGGCCAAAGCAATGTTCTTGCGGCATGAGGGGTTTCTTGGAGCCCTAGGAGCTTTCATGAACTACAAAGATGAAAGTACAGATTCCATGCCCCCTCAGTTAGTTGAGCAACAACCTGCCAAGAGGAGTTCAAGTTGCATAGTCGATAGGATTCATAACTCTACGCGTGTGCACGAAAATGAAAATGGCGCCACAGACTGTAGATTGCGAGTTAGTAGTTCATTTAAAATTTATGATGAGGTCAAAAGGTGTTAGACCTATAAAACAACTAGAGTATGTACAAAAATGAAAGAGGATGTCAAAAGAAGCTGTTGTTTCTGTTCCTAGTTAAGTGAAATGGCTAAGCAACAAAATTTCAGATTTATATGTATATGTATTTGTCCTGCAATGGATTTGTAGAACCTTGACATGTGAAGAAATGAGAAATGTTATTTACACTAGTTCAGCACCTTTTGTTTCATTATCTTTTATTCTTGGATCATAAACATTCTTCATGAATCTTGTACAACTACTCCCACCGTTTCATATTACTTGACCCTTGTTGATTTGACACTTCTGGCATCGTTCCTCAAGATAGTAGCTACAGAAGATCAGTGAAGGTTCTGATTGAGAAGTCAATGCAGAGAGGTTAGTTATTTATGTATTAATTATTCCACCTTCCATTCTATACAAAATAATGTATAAATACTTCTTAAGTATGCATATTTCTAATTTCAAATCAAACACATCAATTTTGTACGTGAGTATCTTATTTTCTAACCAACTGCCTACTATTCAAGATGATATTATTTATATAGAATTTAGTGTTTGTGTACCACAAATCAACTACCAAATGAGATTGTATATTACTACTCAGTGTTTTCAAAAACGTTTTATGGGGAGAGTTTCGGAGTTGGGCGTACCAAAAACACTCTGGGCGCAAATTGAAGACGTAGATTCATAGGGCATAAGCTTCAAACATAAAAACGTAAATCCTTGGGGTAAAAACGTACGCACTTGGCGTTGTTTTTTTATTCATTTTTGGTTTTTGAATATTTTTTGCTTTAAATCATATTTTTTATTATTATTGTAATGATATTTCTCAAATAGTAATTGTAATACTTTTTTTCTTCAGTATTGATTATTAATACCTTTCTCAAATAAAAAATCATAATAGGTTATTTATTAAATATTACTTGTAAAATAATTGAAAGTTTTACTTTTATTTATTTTCTTAGTAATAAAATTATAAAATTGAATATATATTGAAACTACGCCCCATAGATCCATATGACTTATATTTCACCCCGTACCACATAAAACGTCTCGCCTCACGCCCAGCTTTTATAAGTACATTTGGATGTGCATGATTGGCAAAATGTTTAATGGGAATCATGATAGCATATTTGCAACTTACTCATTTGACTTTTACAGTCTCATTTGAAAAGGAGCAGTAATTCATCAATGTTTGCAGGCACACCTACAAAACATGAGTGCCATTAATGACCACTGCAACTTTCATAGGGACTTATACTGCAACTTCTTTTTTCTGTCACCTCGTTCAAATCTCTAAACTGCAAAACTCATATAACACCCTTTTTCTGTTTCAATTTATTTGTCGTCCTAATTTATTTTAAAATTTTAAAATTTTAATTATAAATTCAGACATAGAAGTTATAAACATTTTAAAAAATATGTAAAAATACTATTAATTATGATATTTAATTATTTTAAATATTTAAAAAATATATAAAAATAATTACATTTTTTGTTGACTCTCGAAATTTCAATTGTGTCGACTAAGTATCACAATTATTGTACCTTATACAATGGGGCAACTCTTTAAAATTTCTCAGAGTATTGTACAGATAGTTTGATGCTTCAATTCCTACGTCCAAACAAATAAATGCCATCTCCTTGCCTTCCAACAACCCTTAGCCATATGTTTTATTTCAAATATTTTGAAATAATATTGAGGATTAAATGTTTGTTTTATAATTTTATTTATTATTTCAACTTTAAACATAAAAATAGAGAATATGTAATTTGAAAAATAAGTTTTGAGGAATACTATTTCAATTTTCACTCACAAAATCCAAATAACTTCACTTTCAAAAATTGTTTTCTAACCTCAACTTTTAACTTTTCTTCCAAACTTCAACTAGTCCCTCCGTCCAACAATACTTGTTCACTATTGACTAGAGGCGGAGCCAGGAATTTCAATAAGGGGGTTCAAAATTTGTAGAAACAGGCACATGAAGTAGCCGAAGGGGGTTCGACATCTACTATATATACATATAAAATTATTTTAACCATGTATAAATAATATAATTTTCCGCCGAGGTATTCAGATGAACCCCCTTCGTACAAGGTGGCTCCGCCCCTGCTATTGACTTTGCAAACTTCTTAAGAAACTATAAATAGATGAGTAATTTTAATATATCACTCTTTAAATATAATAAATATAATATCTTGAAAAATGTAATAAGGAAATGACTATAATTAGCGATAATAGTAAATTAGGAACTAAGTATAAAATTACCATTGATTTCATAAAGTGGACAAATATTATTAGATATCTCAAAATAATATAGTGGACACTTATTATTAAACAGAGAAAGTAAATTTTAGCAGCCAAAATAAACCCTTATAAATGCTTTGTTGGATGTTCTAATTAATTCTTGTTCACTATCTGTGCATGGTCGGCTCAAGCATGTATGCCCAATTAATATCTCTATATAAATGCCCCCATCCCTAAGTATACATTCGGTCGGAACAAGTTATTTCTTAATTAATATGAAATAAAAATAATATTATAATTTTAAAATAATTAATCTCGAGATAAAATTCGTGATTTTATCCAACTAAAAGTAAATAAATTCATCCAAAATTACTTATTTCTTATATTTCGTATTAAACGAAATTATACAAGACCTAAGAGTTTTACTCCCACTGTCCCATATTAATTATCCATATTACTAGAGATAGTTGTCCGTAATTATGTCACTTTTAAATATCAAGATAGAATTAATATTTTTAAAATTTTACCTTTACAATTAATTCTTTTTCGAAAGCATAAACAAATTTGTAAAGTTTCAACAAAAATTCTTAAGGCATAAATTAATAAAACTACAATTTTTATTTATGGCTTCTTAACTCTTACTAAGAGAGTATAAAAGAGAAAATAAACAATTAATATACTTCATTTATTTATTTTTACTTGTCACTTATTTCTAAAATAATTTTCATTTTTATTTGTCACTTTTGACATATCAAGCAAAGATAGTATTTTTTTTTCATGTTTTACCTTCAACATTAAATACTTATTTTTCAAATCATTTTCAAGGCATCATTAAATAAGAAATAATTTGGTAAAATACATATATTAATAATTATTTTCTCAATAAATATGCTTAAGTTAAAGTGTAACAAGTAAAAGTGAACGGACAGAGTAAGACTGAGGAAGTGACATAAATAATCTGTCCTTTTAATGCAACTACTTTAGATTCCATCAATGGTCCTTTTAATTGTTTTTCTATAATTTTTTGAACGTATTTTTTTATATTTTTATTAGTTAAGAATAATATCTTTGTTTTTTGAATAATAAAGAGCTGCCCCATGTGATATTACATGTTCAAATTTTTCTGATGGAAGTTGGAGGATACTTCATAGAATGCTCGTGTGTGTGATGAGACCCATTAAATTCTCAAAACTTGCATTAGACAAGGACATGGTTGGCATGCGTTTTTTACTTAGACGGCATCAAATAGATAAGCCTAAGGTTCAAAATTATTGTCACCATGATCAATTTGGTCATTTTTGTACAACCCTCCATTCTCATTTTTTGTGACATAATTTGACTCAATATGAAATTTAAGAAAGAAAGTCTTTTTATCATAAAAATTTATGATAACTAAGATAAGGTGAGTGTGACTCCTGCAAAGGACAAAATATTAGACATAAGGCTGAAATGATTTGGATATGTGAAGATCATGAGATGTGTGGATATTCTAGTGCAAATGTGTAAGAGGTTAATTATGAATATATCACTCCTCGATCCTAGACCCTAGGTCTGGTTTGGCATCCGATGCAATTGTTGGCCCAAGCGTACTCATAACATGGCAAAAAACATGAGTATATATCTAGATAGAAGCGGAAACATAGTTTAAAAGGCATTTAAGAAACAAGTCTTATAAAAAAAGTATTTTTTATTAAGTGACACAAAGGTCAAAAGTCAAAACTAAAATACACAATAGATTTTTTTTTCATCCTGTGTCTAATACACACATTAAAGTCTGATTAAATTTGTATCCGCGCAAAAAAGTCCCAGATAATATTATAGATTTTTTAGCATAAATTACTGTTAATGATACATAATCATATGTTAGAATTACTTAGGAATCATGAGAGTATGATTACCTTGTTTTGTAAGAAGTTATAATCTCTTTGATATGTGGTAGATCTTGCTCAAAATCAAGTCTTGAACCTTAGGATTGAGTTCTTGATTTCAGTAGACATAGAAGGATGAATATTTGAATCTTATAAAAATTCTTGAATTTATGTTGTAATATTATGGAAAATACTTACCTACATTTCGTAGGGTAAAAGAGAGTTCTTGGAGGCCGTAGGGATATACCAAAAAGTGAAAAGTGAGAAAATAAATTCAAAATAACGTTTTCCTAAAATCTGGAAAAAATAAATATCCAGATATACATGTGATATGTAAATCGTTACCTGATATATATACCGTGAAATGGATCGTAAATTCACTTGGAATAATCCCCATTTAATTTTGTTTTAGACTTATTAAGGTTCGTAAAATTCACTTTTATGGTCCGGTTTGATTGTGATTGTTTGACAAGATTTCATTAAAATGACTATAACTTCTTGATTCAAATTCAGAATGACAAAAGGTTGGATGCGTTGAAAAATGGACGAGAAGACCACTAATTTATAGATTATGGTCTACATAAGTCTTCATATTCAAAGAGATATGTTTATTTGAAGTTGAGCCTAGTATAAATTTATACGAAAACTTAATTGGTAGAGAAGCTTTCAACCAACTATGTGTTAGATGTCCTTTATGACTTTAATTCACATACAATATTCTTTCCACACTAAAGATTTAACCTTTATAGTTTATACCTTGGCAAAATCGAATTCATCGAGTTTGGTCTAATTTCATACGTGAAACGGTTCAAATTAACCAAAGTCTGGAAGTTCAATGTGTTACAATATGATTTTATGAGAGGTAGAGGTAGGTCAGAGAGGTATTGGTGAAAGATGATTAGACATGACATGTCACAGTTTCAACTTATGGAGTATATGATCTTAGATAGGAAGTTATGCAGGAAACGAATTAGGGTAGAATGTTAGTACATAGTTGAGTGTAGTCTCATCGTAGTTTTACTCTTACAGTTTTTTTATACTTCAATTTTTGTTACTACCTGTCATTTCTTGTACTTCAATTATCATATTATTTTGTTGTAGTTTTTGTACCTTTTTTCAAACTTCTTCGTCATAGTTTCTTCACTTGTATTTTTTTTTTTGAACTGTCTTTGAGTTATTTTTTCTTGAGTCAGGTGTCTATCGAAAACAATATTTTTGCCTCCCAAAAAAGGAGTATGGTTTGTATATATACTATATCCTCTTCGTGCCTCATTTGTAAAATTGAATTAGTATGTTATTATCGTTGTTAATGTTATTATGTGCTTAAGCATAAGTCTATAATCAAATCAATAAAATATTCGTCATCAATTAACGATTCTTTAACCATTTAGTTATCAATTTAGCCGATAAGAAAACATGTTTCCTTTCTTATTTCTTTGTCTATACCCACTTTCTTCAATAATGATAACCTTTATGCACTTTGTAATAAGTATATGTTACCCAACGAACAACTAATACAAAACTAGACCCAACGGCAAATAAATCCAACTATCGAAAAATGAAATTGTGTTTATTGAATAAACTCACATGGTGTTGTGATAACTCATAATATTAACAATCATCAATTAAAGGGTCAAAAGGTTGTAGAAGTAGTGTATAGTAAAGTCAACACGAATAACATATTCAATACAATTTTATTAATTAAAGTTCAAAAAGAATAAGGTGTATATACAAATTTATTATTATCTCATAAAAACTAAAAGATTGTTTCCGAAAGACCTGAATCTTAAGTACATAATTATATGGTGAATTAAAGATTTTACATTACAAAGCTCAATAAGGGGGAAAAAAGGCCAACTTATACCTCATAATCCCTTAGGCCATGATCTAAATCAAACAAATCTAATTACTGACTAAGCAAATTACATTACTATAATATTAAAATTAATTAAAGATTTCCATAACCCAAGAAGGCAAAAAAAAAGATTTTTTTTACTTAGAATGGGTGCACATTCTTCGTTAATCCACCGTTCACATTTGTGAAAAATCCGACGAGCTCCGGCCGGTAAGGAAGATACGATCGCCGGCGATCTTCAGCTTTAGCTTTACTCTTCATATAAGCTTCATGAGCTAAAACCCCTTCACTCTTCTTCACAACTTTCTTCGTCTTCTTCGTTACTTTTCCGATGACTTTCACTTCGCCGGAGATCTCCTTCTTTTTCTTCTCCGACGTCGTCGTTTCATCTCTCCGAACAACTTTTTCCTCCACTTTCGCCGCCGGAGTTGTTGGGTTTAAGAACACAAAGGTATCTCTTCCGTCACTGTTACTCCGGTGAAGAAAGTCTTTAAATCTCCATAGCTTTGAAAATCCGGTTGAATTACTCTTTTTACATACCTCTGGATTGTCCCGTGTTGCTTCAATTGCTTTATTTTTCGACCATTCACAAAAGGGTCCGGCGATTTCTTCACTTGAAGTCGCTGAAATTGGGTTATCTTCCGTTTGTATAAATATCTTCTTTACCGGTGGCCTGATAGGTAATTGTTCCTTCAAAGCTTCTAAATCTTCGTCGGATAGAAGAAGATTCTGATTAAACAACGGAAACAGAGGTCGAATTTGACCATTGTAAAACACCTCATCCGCCGCTATCGGCGGCGCGTCTATCCCACACGCGAAAGAAAACTCTTCTTCTTCATTATCATCATCATCATCTTCAACATCCTCTTCCTCGTCATCCTCATAACCATCTTCGATTATCTGTTCTTTCATACTCAACTGCTCTGTAAAATCTTCGGTTAATTTTCCGATCATTTCTTCATTATACGAATCTTTTAAGGTTTCAGAATCCATTTTCTTGAAATACCCAGAACCCCAAATTTGATCTACTGTTGAAATGTGATTTTTTTGAAGAAAATTGGAAAGAGAGAATTTTGAGAATTTGAAGGAGAAGAATAAGGAATATTTATATTTTTAGTATATAGTATTTTATAAGGATGAGGATTGGGGGTTTGAAATAAATGAGGCTATATATTGGGTGGTTGGTAGTAGTACCAAGTTTGGTTTGTCATGTTATAAATACTACTACTACTTTCCTAATAACTTCCAAATTTGAAAAAATAAAATATGTAGATATTATTATTATAATATAAAATATGTAGATATTATTATTATAATATATACTTGACTAGATCATACTCAAAGGGCAAAAAAATCAATCAACTTTTTTAGATAATAATTACACCATTCATTTTTAAATAATAGATGAAGTTTGAATAGTTGCTTCATTTTATTTTATTGAGCAATATTTGACTAAAATATAAAAGTTAAAAGAATGATATTTTTTATACCTATCAAAAGATAGTACTCCCTTGGTTCAATTTCTGTATCTAATTTTGATTTACTTTTATATTTTCTGATCTCAAATGAAAAATACAATTTTTTAAATTAAATTTAAATAATCAGAGATAATTTTTTAAATGTAATAAAAAAAATTAATATGAAAGGAGTACTTTTTATGGATCAGACTTGATATGTCGCTCGGCGCCAATGTTTATCCTGAGTCTGAATTGAACTTCTCTTTCTGGACAACACATACAAAGAGATTCTTCAACAACTAAATAATTAGTGAACCTCAGAGATATAAATAATTTTTTTTATAATTAATGAGATTATTTATAATCTTACAAATATTTATAATTTATAATTAAATCCAATTTTTTCTACTTGTTCAATCAGGATGAATCATGAGAATTAAAATCTATAGTCTTAAATATATCATCACATTCTTTTATTATAAAAATTACACATAAAATAATATTATTTTAAAAAAAAATTAGTTTGGGGAAAAAGGAAAATGTAGGGAAGGTGAAAGGAAATAGTAGTAGTAAATGAGGAGGAAATATTGAAAAAAGGAATAAAAAAGGTGTTTCCGCGTTAACGCTAGGGAAATTGTGTCTTTATTTGTTTCGAGGTACCAAGAAAGAGGGCCGGTGGAGATGGGGCTGTCAAATATGACTTTTTGACATTTTTATATCAATCAAAACACATGTTCAATTTCACACTTACTATTTTTAGGACAAAAACTTGATTACGAAAGATTCTCAAACGTATTTAAGTGTAGCAAAATAAAATATTTATGAAAAAATAATAATATAATAATAAAAAAAATATGTCAATTAATAAGAGAAACAATATAAAATATTCAGAGAAAAGAAGCAGTACACAATGAAGTTATGTGGTAATTGAAAATATAATACATGTATACGAATAATATTACAACTGACACAACGTTAATGAGCTTTTACTAAACTTGAATCCATCGAAGAGCAAATCAAAGCTCAATTATCTATTGACCTTCTACTCTAATCAGTAGCCTCCAAATCATCAGATCTAAGACCTCAATAAATTGAAATTTTGACATGTCATATTTAAAAAGGTCATTATACTTTTAATTTTATAATTTTAAGATAAAAATATATTTTAAACATGTTATATTAAAATTAAAAATTGTTAAAAAGTGGAACAAACAACTTAAAACGATGGAATATTATGGTAAGAAAGGTAAGGAGATGTTGACAAAAATAATATTGTATGTCCAATCGTGCGCATAGAAGAGCATATTTCGTAATTGTGTGGGGAGTCGTTGTTGTTTCTAGAAGAAAGGGTTATTAATTATTATATTCTATATTAGGTGACTTGCCGTGATTAGGTAGAGATTTGCACTTAATCATATGAAAAGGTATATTAAGATTATTAGTTTTACCAAAAAACTAATATAGTATTATTAAGATTATAGATTTGAGAGGGGGAAATGGAAAAAATTACCTAAATACACCACTTAAGATATCATAATATTTAAAATTTCTTACCATTTAAAAAAAATACAAATATACCTCTCGAATACATTTCTACCCCTCTCGAATACATCTTTCACATTAAGTAATGTATCATTTGCAGTGTATTGGACAACCAAGAAACATATCCGAAAGCAATGAAATCTATTTTTTTTGTAATTAGGGAAACTTCCGAAGTAGAATGTAATTAGCTCTAAATGTATGAAATTTCTGTAAGCTTTCAAAAAAAAAATATCCCCCCTTATATTTGGGATATATATACACTATAAACTTTTGATTCTTCAAATTTATTGTAAAATTCTAATTTTCGTCAAATATTTAATAAATTCTTAATGATTAGATTTAATGTGAACTGTGATTTTTCTTAATGGGAACTGATAATTGAAGTGGTGGTTTTTTGCATTTTGTTGTTGCTTTTTTGAAATATTTTTGGTGATGAGAGCAATTCTTCGAGGAATGTCTTTTAATTTTGTGGTCTTAAAATATGTTATGTGAAAAGTTGATATTAAAAAATTATCAATAAATAAATAAATAAATTTAAAAACAAATAAAAATAGAAAATTAAGGCAGATAAATTGAAACGGCGAAAGTATTTTTTTTATAGTTATTTCAGGTGTGATGCCTTTTTGGTGTAGCAATTTTAAAGATTTGACGGGACTTTCCTAGTGTAGCTAATCAAATTTTATAATTATGTCGTTTCTTTAAGTTATACTCAAGATAACAGTAGACATTAAAAATTTGTAGAATTATAAGACGTGTCCAGTTTTAGTTGGAAACTCTTCGAAGTGTGTTTAACTCTAATTAAGGTTTTTGGAGACTACTCAACCCTAAACTATAGTTCATACCTATATAAAGGGTGTTATATTCTCTTTAAAAAGGCATCTCAAATATACGGTAAATTCGTGGATCAAGTGATCAACAAATTTGTACTCACAATCTTAAAAAATAAAATTTCGTTTCTTTATATTTTATCTGTGATTTCATATTTCTTTATAAATATAATTTATTTTTTGTCACTTTAAATTTGTGGCAAACAATAACATTAGGATCGAAATTGTTGATGTGATCAGTGATGTAATGGATTAATTAATCATATATTAAAGAGGTGACTAGTATAAAAATAAGTGTATTTTCAATTACATCGTTAAGATTGTGAAAAATAGCCAAATCTTTCACACCCAAAAATATTGTTTTTTTTTGTACCTTATCATGATGGCAAAATGCCTATGCCTTTTCAGATTTGATTGTTATTCATAAAGGTCTCATCTAAATAATACTATCATTTAGAAAATTATTTTTGATTCTTTTGAATAGATTATGATTGCAAATATTAAAATTTGTTTGATAAAGAGATTATAAAACAATCATAAATATTTCCCCAAACCCCTTATTTGAAATAATACTCATAAGCTTGCAATCTTACTTAAATCTAATTTCTCACCACATTTTTCGTAAAATTCAACCTTAATCTTGTTGCATTCTATATTTAATATCGACCACTTTATACTAATTAAAAAATATATAATTGGGGGTACCAAATTTTAACGTCATCGTCAGAAAATACAATTAAAAACTACTTTTTGATATAAGTTCTCATATCATATTTTGTATAAAGTAAAATGGAGAAAATATTTTTTTTTCCATTAAAATGTTAATTATTTGAAATTACATCATAAACACTAGAATCATATGAACCATACATCTTATAGGTGATGTCATTAGTAAAGAGGATAAATGTTACAAATAATAATCATACAAAATTTTCAAACTTTGGCGTATCAAACAAGTAGTTTGGGACTTGCATCATTCCTTATCTATCTAAATAATAATAGTAATAATAATAATAGTACACGTATTGCCTCATGTCACTATAACCAAGTTTCATTCTTTTGTATTTATTTTTGAGGTGTATGTATTTTAATGTGCTTCTTCATCACGGCATGTCTATCTCTATTTATTTTTTATTCCAAATATGTAAAAAGCAGTTAAACAAACAATAAAACAGAAAGTGGGCAGCCATTTGTCAATGAGCTAACTAATTAAGGCTTGACTTCTTTGTTTAAGTCTTTTTCTTGTCAAGAAAAAGGTGAAAAGTCGAAAATGAATTCACCAACAACGATGGACTTTGTTGGTGTAACAACCATACACGGTGTAAATGTGACTGAGCCAATTTGGATTTGGAAAGTCCTCTAGTTACTACTTATTTTACTAGATCTAATAATTAGAAAATTTAATAATTTATCATTTTAGTTAACATTTCTTTAAAGGGGTGTGTGAACGAAGATATGACAAGTAAAATGGATTGAATGAGTAACAAATAAAGTTCTAATGTCATGTCTGAGGTGATATTTTTCAACTTTCTCGTATTTAGTTGACTTAAATAATTTTCAACTGGACTTATTCTTTTCAATATAAGAAAAATGACTTTCCTACATAAAGTAAGAAAAACATTTTTCAAAACTCTCTTTAAACATCATGACAAGTGCTCAGGGATCCCACCTTGAAAAACACAACCCGCGACCTGACTCTCACTCCCAACCTCAACCTTGACCTTGGACTGTACTCTAGACCTCAATTCCAACTCGAAGCACAAACCAAAATTGGGGACTGACCTCAAATTGGAACACGAATCCCAACCCCAACCAAGTATTCAAAACTCAACCTCTAACCCTACCTAGTACACTTATTCAACTCTTGACTTAGACCTAATATGACCTGAGACTCAAGTCCCATTCCTGATCCCAACCTTGACGTGAGATTCGACTCTAGACCTCGATTCCAACTCGAAGCCCAAACTAAAATCGGGACCTGACCTCGAATTGGAACACGACTCCCAACCTCAACTCCGACCAAGTACTCGAGACTCGACCTCTACCCTTACTCAACTCCCGACTTAGACCTAATATATGACTCCTGACCCCGAGTATGACCCTGGACCAAACTCTCAACCCCGAGTCGCAAACCAACTCACAACCTTGACTCGGGACACAACACTCAACCCCAATTTAAAACCTAAGCTCCAACCCTGACTATGAATACAACTTGGAACCTGAGGTCCAAACTCTTGACCAGGAACCAAGACCTGACTCTTGACCTTAACCTGAAACCACACCGAACTCGATCCTGATCAGTAACCCAACTTTTGATCCTGATCAGTAACCCAACTTTCGCTCCCGACTTCTAACCTGATTCATTATCTCGATTTGGGACTCAACTCATGACCTTAGCCTAGGACCCGAGACCCCACCCTAACCACAGTCTTACCCCTGGTATGACACCCAAGACATGACCCATTTGGGACACAACTCTCAACCATTACTCGGGATGTGATTGTTGACACTAACTCTAGCCCTTAACCTAGGACTAGAATCCTAACCCTAATTTGGGACTTGACTCTTTACCCCGACTTGGGACTTGACTTTTGGCCCCTAATTGGTACCTGACTACTAACCTAGGGCTCAACTCTGAACCTCGATCGAGAATTCAACTCATGATCCCCACTTCAACCCAAGGCTTAGGGTCAAGGCCAAGTCATGGCTTAGCGTCGAGTTTCTAATCTCAAGTCGGGATCGAGGTCAAAGTTAGGTCCTGAGTTGGCATCGGGTTTGTGGTCGTGGTCGTGACTGGGTTGGTTGTTGAGTCTATGGTTAGGGTTAGGATATGGTTGGGGGTTTGGGTCATGTATCAAGACAATTTTGGGGTGAAGTCAGATCTCAGGTTGTGGTTGGGACATGGGTCGGGGTTTGTGTTAAAGGTCGGGGGTTCAGGTTTGGGTCTAGTGTCATAGTATTTGTGTAGATTATATCGAAATGCTCTTGAGACAATATTTTCTTCTTACTAATCAAACACCACAAAATAAATAAGAAAATCACTTATTAGAGGCATTTTCCTACCAAACACACCTCTAAGTAAGATTCTCTTATAATTATATTATTGCTTATAAGCAGATATTTGCAAATAGATATTTTATTATGGGAAAAGGGTCAAATATGCCCCTAAGCTATTCGAAAAGGTCTAGATATACCCCCCGTTTAAAGTTTGGCTCACTCGTGCCCTCGCCGTCCAACTTTTGGTCTAAATATGCCCTTATGGGCGTTAGTTGGCCAGCTGGAAATATCCAACTCATTTTACATTTCTTTAAATGCCAAATGGAAAATTGCCACGTCATTTTTACATTACCACGTGACATTTATATTAAAGAGAAAAGACTCAAATATACCCCTAAACTATTCGAAAAGGTTTAGATATACCCCCCCTTTTAAATAAACTACCCGACCCGTTTTCAACAAATTTTTTTAAATTTTTATTATTTTTGGTAAATCCCAAAAATGAGTAATTGACTAATAGAAAATAGGAAAAATATGGGAAAAAATATAAAATTAACGCCAAAAATTCACAAATAAATATAGTAACCTTAAATTCAACAATTTCAACAATTTTTTAAAATTTTTATTTTTTTCGATAAATCTCTAAAATGAGTAATTGTTTAATAAAAAATATGAAAAATATAACCTAAAAATTCAGCATAAATTCATTTTCATATTTTTCATATTTTTTATTAATCAATTATTCATTTTCGGGATTTATCGGAAAAAAAATTAAAAAAATTGTTGAAATTGTTGAATTTAAGGTTACTATATTTATTTGTGAATATTTGGCGTTAATTTTATATTTTTCCTATTTTTTATTAGCCAATTACTCATTTTCGAGATTTACCGAAAAAAATAAAAAATTTAAAAAAACTGTTGAAAATGGTTCGGGTAGTTTATTTAAAAGGGGGGGTATATCTACCTTTTCGAATAGTTTAGGGGTATATTTGACTCTCTTTCTTTGAATATAAATGCCACGTGGCAATTTCATTTGGCATTTAAAGAAATGTAAAATGAGTTGGATATTTCCAGCTGGCCAACTAACGCCCATAAGGGCATATCTAGACCAAAAGTTGGACGGCGAGGACACGAGTGAGCCAAACTTTAAACGGGGGTATATCTAGACCTTTTCGAATAGTTTAGGGGCATATTTGACCCTTTACCCTTTTATTATTAGTAGTATTAATTTTTTGCTATTAGGTAACTAACTACTATCGCAAAAAATAAATTATATATTCTCACTACTCTTTTTTCTTTGAAAAATATCCAATTGCAAAGTTAAGTGTTTTAGCAAATTCATGTGGATATAATCTAATTTCTTGACTGATTAATTTTGAAAATAAAATAAAAATTCAGCTGATACTCTAGAAAATGGGAAGTAATTTTTCTTCAGTCTCTCCATTTTCAAGTCTGTTCAATATCCATTAACTCTCTCTTTGTAAATTAATCAGTGTTAAGTCACCTAAAAATATAGTAATTAATTAATTTTACAATAAACGAAAGTTCAATACCTAGTGCAGTAGTGCCAAATCCAAAGGCTGCTGAAATTTCAATATTTTTTGGCTCATAGATAGTCAATTAAATTAGGTAAACAATAACATTACTACTCTTTTGATCAAAGAAGCAATAACAAGCATTGCCAGAAACAAAAAAAATTCCACCGCGAATCAATAAGATATTTATGTTATAGAATATGATTTTTTCATTTATTTTTCACCAAATCAATTCATTGGAAAAATGCATGATGAAAAACAAATTTTCACTTAAATAGTGGAGAACTTCCTAATTTTTCCGTATAAAAAACATCACCATTTTTTCTTTTCAGAATGATCTATTCAATCGAAATAAAACTGCATGTTAACATTTTCAATAGTAAGGGCATGTTTGGATTGACTTTTGGCTTATGACTTATAAGCCAAAAGCCATAAGTTAGGATTTCTAACTTATGACTTTTGACTTATTTTTGTTATTTTGGCATTAAAATAAGTGATTATAAGCATTTTTTAACTTTATTCAAACACTTCAAAACTGCTTAAAAGTTATTTTAGCTTAAAAGCACCTAAAATAAGTCAATTCAAACGGACACTAAATTCAGTGACAAAATAGTAATTTTAATAGTAGGGAAAGAAATGGATTTAAGCTATGCTAATTACTTAATAAGTGACCTATTTGTATGGATTTTTTGTGGTATTTCACTTGGTGGTTGGTAATTTGTATTGAGGTTCAACTAAATTCAAATTAACGTTAAGAAATCTCACATTTAGAGTAAAACATTATCTATTAAATATAATTTCATACTCAAAACTCAATTTTGAGATCTTTAACGTATCAATCATTCTATCACAACCTTATCAATATATATCATATTAAAAAAAATGGTGGATGGTACTGGGCCTAAAAGAGTGATTTTTTTGCTACTCCAGTCAAATATAATGGCCACTGAACCCAAGTTTGACATTGACTTATTGACTAGTCAGAAATTGGGTATTAACTGTTAGAATATTTATAAACAATTTGTCATTATAACCACGTTCAATTGAATATCTTCCAATTGTTTAAATAAATTTTTTTTATTCTTGAGCTACATTTTGAAAAAATTTAATTGGTTCAAGTTTTGGATACGGAGAAAATCAATCATCATTATTGAATGCGATACAAATTTAGTTAGTGTTCTATTTCAAGCTCCAGACACTGAATGAAAAAAATAAAAAAAAATTAAGTGGAATACTTGGCTTACCTGCTCCATGTTATAAAATATTCTCAATTTATTCTTTATTCTTTGCCCCCCTAATTAATAATCTCTTGCTAACTAAGAAACACACCATTAATTTTGTCATTTATAGAAATGTTAGAAAACAAATAAATGAGCATATCCAATAATCTAAAACTAATTAGAACGCCACAATTATGATGGTGGTTAGATTGATTTTTCAAACAATCATCTCCTTGAAAGCTACTTTGGATTCTTTTTTCATTATTAGAAGATGCTAAATCCATAAATAATATTTAGCCTTGTTAATTTTTTTATTATGCTTTGATTATTAATTATTATTATTTTTGTTCATTTTCTCATGAAGTTAATGTTAAATACAACAATGCCGTTATTCTCTTTATGGTGGGGGTGTTCACTAGAAAGTGGAAACTGTTGTGTAAAGAGAGAATTCTTTGAAATTCTAATATTCAATCTTATTAAAAAAATAAAAATAGTTATAAGTCATTTATAAATTATAGTAAATAAAATAGTAGCTTAATAATGACTTGAGCTGAAAGGACTATTCTACCCTTCTATGTTATATATATCTTGAAAAATGTTGAGAACTATTACTCCCAAACACACAAATATACGTATTCGCCAAGTAATAAAGAATTAACTATTCTAGATATCGTTCTTAGAGAAGCTTATATATTTTGATCATCTAAATTTAATCCAATTAAACGATTCAAGAATTTCTACAATTTTGTGGTTATATTATAGCTAACTAACAACTAAACTAATTAACGCAATTTAAAGTGATCTAAAGAAAATAAGATTTCGCGAGAGAAAGATCTAGAGTTATGATGATGATTAACATGATAATACGATTGAGTTTATTAATTATTAATTATTAATTGAACCTATTGATCTCCTATCTAGAGGTTTACGAACATACCTTTTTTCTTTTCTTTTCTTTTCTTATTAAGCTTGCAATTTCCTCTTTTGAATATAACTAACGAGCCATATATATAATTCGATTGACGTCCTAGTGTCTGAAGACGCTATAATTTTATAAACACAAGATCATGTATACAAGTAATTATAGATTCTGTTAGATGCTTCGTACATTGTAAAGTTGTCATATGTATTCATAGTTTCATTTGCCAATTACATTAGTGTGATCAGTTGGCTTGTCCCCCATTTTCCCTTACAGCTGCAGTAACTAACACTATAGTTTTGTGTTTATTTTTTTGGAGCCTATTTGGAAACTGTATAGTGTATAGTATAGTTAATAGCAATACGATTCTTTTGTTACTTTTTCCTTTTATTTGTCTTTCCTTCTCTGATTTTCAAGAAAAGTAGTACAAAATAATAACTAGGCCTTCTTTTTTTTTCCCTCTCTAGAAGATCCCGTGGTGGCGCGAACTCACAATCGAGGAGTGCTTACCTCTCTTGTCAACTAGGCCTATTTCTTTTCGGAATACTACATTCTACTCTTTGTTTGGATCAAGGCCCAATCAGCTTCCAAAGCCCATTCATTATCTATTATAAAAAAAGCAACTTTCACATATAACAAACGTAAAAATCATATTTGTATGTTATAACTATAGTTTGCATAATTGTGCTCCATAGCAAATTTTATGTTTGCTATGGAGCTTTTGATTTGTATAATTCGCTAAATACATCCAATTTTATACAAATTGTTCAGTTTTGTATAAATTCATTTATACATTGTAATTTGTATAATAAAATCTTTATTTGTATAATTATAAGTGTATAAGACGAAAATATATGTATTTGTATTTGTATATACACTTTTCTCTCGCTTTATACAATCACAAACACATTTTATATATTTTATACCGAAATGTATAAAATGGCTAATTGTATACCAAATCATATGGCAAAAAAATGAGATGTTTGCTGCGAATTACAAATAAAATAAACTATGGCTATAACATTTAATTTGAATTAATAGTTTGCTATTTCATACAATTTTCTCTAAAAAAAAATGGAAAAATTATCTTATTACATTGATATTCTTACCATATTTATAAATTCTCCCTATAGTTTGAAATAATTCCACACTATCTTACTAATTAATAAGTTCATACCAACTTTTCAAATACACCAAGATACATGTATTTTTTCTACTAGATACACTCTAATATACAAATGTATAGTGGAGAGAGGCGAGGAAGATAGGAGAAATGCGAGCAAGAGAGGGGGAATGTGAGCGAGAGAGTCTTTGTATCCCAAATACATAAGAATCACATTAGATACATATATCTAAAACAAATAACACTTAATTTTGACCCCGTGTATTATAGATACATGTATCTAGGGGCCAAAAATTCATGACACAAATTGTAATTTCAAAATTCATGAAAGACACATAATTAAATTCTAAACTAATAATATATATATTGTTTGCCATAATCAATTAACTTAAATAGCAGCTCAACTAAATACTCTATCATCATCATCGAGTTTATAACATACTCTATAATAATATTACAAATAATAATAGTTAAATACTAAAAAATTAAAATAAGGAATTAAACATAGAGTCAGACCCCTTGCTCTACCTTAGTGTTTGGATACAATATCATGACAACTCTTAAGTAGTGAAGTATCTCCAGCTATTTTCCTCAACTTCTG
Organism: Solanum piurae; assembly: GCA_029582685.1. Lineage (NCBI taxonomy): Eukaryota > Viridiplantae > Streptophyta > Magnoliopsida > Solanales > Solanaceae > Solanum > Solanum piurae. The sequence goes on along the minus strand of JAJOOO010009337.1, from coordinate 6,545 downwards.
AGCAAATACCATTTTTGAGATCTTGTTTTTCTATAAATTATAGAATTCATATAATCAGTAATCAAATACTTGTTAAAGTACTTTACAGTAATAAATTTTATAGTCACAATTTTTTTTTTATAAAAATATGTACCTGAAAATCTTCATAGTTCTTTGAGATCAAAACCATTCTTGAAGGATGTAAAAAATTGGAAAGCACACGCAATAAATTTGAAAATTTTATACGTGGAGTGGGCTTCAATGGAATCTTCTTGATTTTTGAAGAGTTACCTAGAAAAATAGGACAAGTCGGTCCGTTAAAAATAATTATATTCACTAGTCAAATATATAAGTAGTTCTCTCAAATTACTTATCTATTTACAAAATCAAAAGTAGAATGAATAAAAATTTCCATGTTTTATCGTTACAATTAATTCTTCTTTGAAAGTGTAAACAAGTTCGTAATGTTCCAAAGAAGTTTTTATAAGAATAAATTAGTAAAACTATCCTTCTTATTGATGATTTCTTAAGGAACATGTCAAATAATATGGGACGGATAGGAAGAAGTAAGAATATATATTATTTTGTATCTGTTCGCTTTTACTTGTCTAATATTTCAAAAATAGATTTAGCTTTTATATATCAAGGAAAGGAAAGATAATTATTTGTTTTCATGTTTTATTTTTGACATTAATTACTTATTTCCAAAAAAATAAATAATTCAAGACTAAGCATCAATTCATAAGGGATAGTGTATTAACATAGTCATATCAATAATTATTTTCTCAATGAATGCAAATTTTAATGTGATAAGTAAAAGTATACGAAGAAAGTATATTTTCTGTATACCATATATTATATCAATTTCGTTTTTTTTTCTAGCAGATAAAAGAATATAAAAATAAATCAAAAATGATATCTAAAAATGTATAAATAGAAATAAAATCTTGAATCTCTACATTAGCATAATAATTTAAAATAACCAAATTATAAATATTGTATTACTTACCTAACAATAATGGACCCTTGAAACTCACTAGAAAATTTGGTAAAATATGAGAATTCATATTAGAAGGCCAAATAATGTATGTTTTAGGAGCCAAATAGTTGTCAACCCCAGAGTCAAAATCTTGACAAGTTGGTTGAAATTGTTTGGATGAAGCCTCAATTACTTCTGTATTTCCTAATATTACTCTGCAAAGTAACATATGTCTTAATCCATTCTCATCTTCCACTGCCGAAAATACCCTTTAATCCAAAAAAAAATAAAAAATGTCAAATAAATAAATTAATTAATCTTAAACATTTGAAGAAATCAAATGACAAATTCAATGTTCATATACTTATGTAAAACCAATCTAAATTTTAGAGTTAACAATGACTTGTCCAAGACTCTTGATATGTTTGTTACATTTTATATACGCAAAAGGGTCAAATATATCATATCAATATTATTAGAAATAGTTTAAATGTATACGTTGTTATTATTTTGTTTAAATATATCATTTTTATTATAACTTAGCATAAATTTATCTTTAATTTTGACACATAGATACACTTCAAGCTTAAAATCAAACGATCCAATTTAAATACACCATTCCTTTAAAACCACTAGTGTAACTCGATTCGATTCATTTTATTATCATCTTCTTCTATAAAGATCACATTTGAGTGTCTCTAGTAAGTCTGTGGGGAAAAACATAAAATTAGCCAAATTTGATTCTTAAATGAATTTTCTAGTGAACTTATCAAATTATAAACAACGACCATATATTTAAAGCGAAAGTATAATAACAATTAGGTATATTAGATCGGAAAGTATAACACTTGTTATATTTAAATTATCTATGATATATAATTTAAAGGTATGTTTGACTTTTCCCAATTTATATATATGTGGCGGTGTGTGATTCAAGAAAAAAAAGTCTTTGACACATGTTAATTTTCACAGATATTTATAAGAATAATGTCATTACGGATAAAATTGAAAAGTATAAAATTAATTTTAAAAAATAGAAAGTATTAAAATGGTTAATTTCTTACCCATCGATGTTTGCAGGATAAAGATGAACACCATTGCCAAAACAATCTCCAGATTTTGGTTCCATAATTGTAGAAAATCCATGTGAAATAATTTTACAAATTTCATCTTTGGAAGAACCAATCCAAGCATATTTAATATTAGCATCTCCACCACATTTTTTCCGCATTGCTTCAGAATAAATACGAAAACTTTCTGACCTCGCTTGCCCCAATATAGTTGAACATGAATTTTTGTGTATAGTCACAACTTCAATTTCATTTCCCAATTGTGTCATTCCACTAAGAAAACATGCCTTAATCAAGTCATGCTCTTGGCCATGTTCTTCTAACTTGATTATTCCATTTCTCTTCAATGACCTGAATTAGAACGAGCAAATGTAACATACGTGGAAAAATTATTAAAATTTTATGAATAGAATCAAAATTTTGAATTCGTTTCTGACCTGGAGTGACAATTCAACATCGGATTAGGAGACTCGACTTCGGAATCAGAAGAGAACAATATTTCACGGTTCTCTATTGTCATGGAAACTTGATCATCATTTCCAAGTTGATCCATCTTAAGGAAGTAATAAGAAATTAGAAGAGTGAATTTAGATAAATAGTTTGAGAAACTTAGTCTATAAGAATGTGTTATGGTATGGACATATATAACAAGACGTGAGAAAAGAAAGCAAATAGAAGGTGAGAAAAGGGAGAAATATCTAACCTCGTGAAATATCTAACGTAAGATTTTGTCAACATTAATTTTGTTATTCGAGTACAATGGATAAGACTGTTCTTCTTTTAATTATAGATCTCAAATTTAAATATTAAATTATTTATGATAGAGAACATTTTCTTTTAAATAAAACTTTATAAATATAAATTTAAATTAATTTAGAAATATCGAACACGAGACGAAAAAGAAAAATAGGACAATAAAAGAGTGGAAGAGAGGAATGGGGCGTGGCCGTTCTCAAACCAGTTGATTTGCAGTTGAGGTCTTCATGATTTGATTTTAGACCAATTCAAATTACATTTCTACCCTTTGTTTCATAGATAAAATGTTTTTTTTTCTTTTTGAGCCATTTAATTTTGTGATGTGATGTATTGATATTTATATAGTATTTTTTTTGGTAGCAAAGGCTATTAATCAACCACGCAATTCCATATTTAATGGAACTGTTAGAAATGCATCTAAAAGGAAATGTCTTTATTGACTAAAGAAAATGTCGAGATTAATTTTTTGGATATTAATATAAAAGAAAATGACAAGAGTCTTCCTCCAAAAAGTTAATACGTCATAAATCATTATACTATATATGAGTCGAGTTATGATAATTATTTACTATTATAACATGTTAATTTTTTTAATCTATATAAACACAATCATTTTCTTTTAGATAGTGTGACCAAAAATAGAAAATCTATTTTTTTTTTTAACATGTCTTGGATTTTCTTCTTGACTACTCGTTATTTTTAATCTTTAACTTATATAAAAATAATTTTTTGAATTTTAAAATGATATATTTTTACATGTAAAATATCTTTAATAGTCCATTTGAAATTGGTTTATTTTATGAGTTTTTAAGTCAAAATAGCTTTTAAGTAGATATGTAATGTTTGAGTAAATAAAAAAAATGCTTATAAAAACACTTATTATAAAGCTAAAATAACAAAAATATAGCTAAAAATCATAAGTTGGAATTTTTAATTTATGACTTTTGATTTATAAATTATAAGTCAAAAGTCAATCCCAACGGGCTCGTAAAAGTAATTTCCTTGGCATTTACAATTTATGGACCTTTTAACATGCTAACTAATGTGTCAACTATATAAATATGCATAAAGCACAACTATAAATAGTTTTTTCTTTTTTCTAATACTCTAAATTCTTTTAAATTAATTTTTTTATCTCAATTATTCTCTTCCAAACTTAAATAAAAGAAAATAGACTAGTTTTAAAGTTAGCTAATTCTTTAAAAATATTAAAGAACAAGAATAACTAGAAAAAATAATATTAACTCACTTCACTAAAAAGAAAAAAATCATTCTCAAGACATACATAAAATAAAATAAAATAAAATAAATTCAAACTTTAATAATGAATATTCACGAAATAGGGCTGTTTTTAAGTAAAAGAAAAATAAATTTAATTCAAATTTAGTTGCGGCGTGGCCGTTCTCTAACCGGTTAATTTGCAGTTGAGGTCTTTAATGGTTTGATTTTGACTAATTCAATTACATTTCTACCCCTTGTTTCATAAATCTTTTTTTTTGGGTTATATATTCTATGTAGTGTGTTGTATTGATATTTTATATCCCTTTTATTTATGTGGAGAACTTTAATGGTTGATTATTTGAATATTCACATGATTGGTTATCAGTAGGGTTTCAAAAGAATATGAAAAATCGATTGAACCGATTGAATCTAATTGAATCAATTTTATTATTTTTTCAATAAAATCGTGGAGTTTTATTCAAGTGTATAACCATCCCAAACAATTGGAGTGATATTTTTAATTTATGAAAAAAAACTGAAAAATTTGTGAACTGAACCGAATAATGTTACATGTATGGAAATATATTTATATATTAACAATATGTTAAATTTAATATATAAATATATTTTATAACATTTTTCAAATATAAATATAACTTAGGTTCTAGGCCTGACTAGACGACTTTGGGTCTTTGCTCTTTAATTCACCGTCACTTAATTAGACTTAAAATTAAAAGATATTGTATTAATAGATACTCTATCAAACAATACAACAAAATCTATGCAAACACTCCTATTAAATGTTTAAAATCAAACCATACGACAACAAAGTTTTACATTCTTGTCTTCTTGGTGAAAAATTAAAGTGCTTCTTCAACAACATATTTGCGAAAGAAATATTTTAATAGTGGTATATTTTGAGGTGATATTTTAAAAGTAAAAAAAAATGAAAATTAACCGAGTTGTATCGATACAGATATGATTGGGATGATTTTAAAAAATCTCATTTTGGTTATATATTATAAAATACCCAAAAAATTGAGATGGTATAATTTTTTTAAAAATAATCGATCGAACCGTACCATTGACACACCTAGTTATGAGGGTTCAATTTTCCACATAATTCCATCTTCCATTTTCTCTTTTCCCAACCCCAATTTTTTCAAAAAATATTTTTATTTGAGTTAATAAATAAAAAGGTCCTAATTTTTTATTTATTTTCATAAGCCAAATAAAAATGAGATGGTGATACGTGTCTATCCGTTTGATTTAAGTGCATATACGGTCTAAAAGTATGACGGTAAGGGTATATACAATCTTAAAGTATAAATTAAAGGGGGTATATATATCATTTTTGAAAGTTTGGAAGTATATTTGAACTTTATTTGTTTTTAATTTCAAAAAATTCATATAAGGTATATATGATCCTTCTAGCAAAGTTAAGTGTATATTTGATCTTTTTCACACATTTATTTTTTGACTTTTTTGATTCAACGCCTAATTTGAGTTTTAAATATCTCACTTAGAGATCTACAATTTGCTTAGCAGTATTTGAGCTTCTTATTCTTATTTATTTTTAGTGTAAAAATATGAGAAACAAAAAGAAAAAGTGTGGAAAAAGAGAAAAAAATTTAAAAATAATTTTCTTGCGGCTATATTTTAATTTATTTTTTGTATACGTAAAAAGAAGGGGGGGGGGGGGGAGCATCTATGATAAATTTTACAAGAAAATAAGTGGATATAGTATATGTGAGCCACTTTTATAACGAATGATATATTAGCTCTAACTCGCAAAGTGAAGGAGTATATCATGCTCGTTTCCCTTTTCATTGAAATCACATATGTAGTTCTGAAAATTAAGTGTAACCACCTGTTTCCATCGTTATAGAAAAATCAATGGGCAAATAATTGGGGCAGTCAAAACTTTTTGTAGTAACTTGGGATTTCCTAGCCTAGCCCAGATTTGGACGAAATCAGAGTCATGCGAGGTCTAGAAAAATTTGGTAATGAATGACATATTAAATAATGGATTCGATTACATGAGTAGATAGCTAAGACGTTAAGGAACCTATATGACTTTACTGAATCGAATTTGGGCGAGTGAAACTCCCGAAACTGAACTTAGCGTGAAAGAGTGGCTTTTGAATATCATGAGTTGGAGGTGTGTAGTGAAAAGGGGGTTTGAAACTCTAATTCCGACTCTCTATTTCCGTGCAAGCCACCAGGATGGGTTGGGTCCCGCTACGGCGGATCAGCCACGAATTAAGTCAAAATTAAACCCCAAAAACGTTATTTTCTGCAAGTTTTGTTCTTGAGAGCTAAGCGACGACCCCAGACAATTGCTTGACAGTTTTCCACAAAATTTGGTGCTAAAGGTTAGGATTTTACTCCCCTAATACATTTTTCGATCCGTAGAACTTAGATTCTTGGTTATTTATTATTGGGGGAGGGTTTTTGAACTGAATTGGATGGTGGGAAAAAGCCCTAGCTACACCTTAGGATCATGGGTTTGGTCTTGGGTTATTGGGTTTGTTATAATT
>JAJOOO010009336.1:0-27499 GCA_029582685.1 Solanum piurae | reverse complement strand
TCTTTTTTATTAGATCTGATCCAAATTTGTTTATGATTAAGTAAAAGAGAAATTATATATTTTTTCATTTGATTCGGGTCTGAAGGAATGAAAATTAGTGAACTAATATATTAAAGTCATGTAATACTTTTGAAATCAAATAATCAATTTTAAAAATTTAATAAATATAGATATATTAACGAAAAGAGTATATATACATTATTTGTAGGAAATATATCAATTCTAGATCAGAGAGTTAGAGAAAATATATTTATTAATTCTTTTCCCTTGTTTGTTTATGATGTATCTTCAAATGACAAAAATTCGAAGAACCTTCTTTATAATAATTTGCTGCCAAACATGTCCTCATATAGTACAGCCGTCACCAACTCTCTTTTAAATTTCTCTCTTAATTTAGTTTATTTAATATTCCTCTCTAATTGGAAAATAAAGTAATGGAGTGTATTTTTAAAAAATTCTATTAAAAGTAGAGATAATTATTATCTAAAGATTAAAAATAGTTTTTAAAAAATTAATGGAAATAATGATAATTCTGCAAAAAAATAAATACTTATACACTTTAAAATTTTTAATTTCATTATTTTGAATCATAGAAAAAATTGTAGAAAAAATATCAACAATTTTTTCTATAACAATGCAGTCCAAGCAAAATGAAAGTTCATAGAAAAAATTAGAATGAAGTTCTGCCTGCACATTCGATCACAGTACAAAATAATTGTCGTAGTGTTAATAAAAAATGTGTTGAGAAATTTTTAAATATTTTAATATATGTTTTAAAGCGATTACAAAATACAAATGTCATATATCTAAATATAATTTAACAAGTGGAACTTTTAAAATCTAAAATTTATGCAATCATTTGCTATTTGATACTCAAAAATTTCAAAAGATGACATTTGTTCCTATTGTTATAGTGAGAAGTGAGATACTAAAAAAAAGAAGTGAGATACTATATTATTAAGAATATGCAATAAATAGAATTAAAAAGTATTTTTTTAAATCTTAAAAATAAGTATTTAGGCAATCATTTGAAATCTAACACCAAAAATTATAGTTTAAATGATGAGATTTCATTTATTCATATTATACGAGAAGAGTACTACCATATTCATACTTCTTTATAATGATGATTATGTCTTCTTTTTTTAAAAATGGTATAAAAAATTAAATAATGTAATATAATATAAAAGACGATTTTAAAAAAATTGATCATTATAGTGAAATACTATTGTAGAAAATGATTATTATATAAAAAAAATATACTTATAATGTTTATGTAAATTTAGTCAGTCATTATATTATTAAATCATTTACTATGTAATGATGATAGTGATATTATGTAACTACTGATTGGATTTAACTATAACGTTATTTTTTTAATTATTATTATTATTGAATACTTATATTTTATTATTTATTCTAAAAGAATTGGATAATAACTCTATCTTGTACCATTTTTATGAACATTTTTATAAGATGGCAAATTTGATTTGTATGCATTTTATGAATATTTTTAATTTGGCCAAAATATTGACTATTTTATCTTTAATATTTTTTTAAAAATTCTCAAAATATTTATCGCAATATAACACCTCTTTTTTTTAGAGTCTTAATATAAAACCTAATTTCATATTTGTTATATATTCACGTTTCTCCTTTTTCATTAAAAGGATATTAATGAATTTGTTATTTTTTAATAACAATTTTAAGGATATCTTAGGTATTTTAAGCAAAAAATAGCTTAACATTAATTGTTTATTATCAATTTTAATATTTCCCGTTTCTCCTAATCAATAATTTTTTATATATTCACGTTTCTCCTTTTCATTAAAAGGATATTAATGAATTTGTTATTTTTTCTTAAGGATATCTTAGGTATTTTAAACAAAAAGTAGCTTATCATTAATTATTTATTATCAATTTTAATATTTATATTCAGTATGTCTAACTACTTATTTATAAAATTTGTGTCAGCACTTAGTTTCGTTAACCATTTGTAATTAATTAATATCATATTCCTCAAAATAAAATAATGTAATACAATGGATTATGAAAACGACAATAATTATCGAAACAAGGTGCTACATGCGTGGTTCTCTTTTTATCATTATCTTTGGTATTATTAGAGGTGTTGCTTTTTATAGTTAATTTCTTTTATAATACATATTTTATTATATTTATGATATATCGTTTAATTTATACGCATCTTAATTTTATGGAATACATATTATTTTTCATCAATATATATATTAAATAACTTTATTCTATCAAAATTCTAATAAATAATCTAACACTTTCCACTTTTACTAAAAAATGAATTGAAATTTTATAACTTTTGACCCACCACTAATTAGGTTTTTTTTTATAATAATCAATTGTCCTTTGCATGTGTCCATCTAAAAGTACATGACAAGTGGGAGTAGGGGGACAAATCTAGACCTCACCAGATTTGAATTTACAACATACCAGAAAAAATTTCATTAGAAGTTTCATATTTATATTGCAGTTCAAATAAATTTGAAATTGCGTCAAAATTTTTTATAAAAAAGATAAAGTGTTTTCTAACAAAGACAATTTTATATTTAAGGTCGAAGGACTCAAACTACTATTTTATAACAAAATATTTTTTTTAAAACGGACTAAAAATATGATGATTCATGGTCAAACATGCTTGCCGACCGTGTGGAAGTTGAGAAATTAGATATAAAATAATAGAATGTTTTATCTTATTATATGTTCAGTTCTCTATGTATACTTTGATAAATCCAATCCATATTTAATTTGTACTTTCAGAAAGCATGTTTGTCTAACAACTGACAAAATACTCTATAATTCTTCTTAGAATTTTAAGGAATTCTTCTTAGAATTTTAAGGAATTCTTCACCATTTTTCATGTACTATTAATTTCAGTATTATTTTTTCCTGACAACGAGTAATATTTTAATATTAAAATATATATATTTTTTAAAAAGGTTGATATAAATTCCATATAAACCGGCTGAATTCACAAATCAGTAGTCTCTATTTTGATTTGAAAAGTTATTATAATGTAAATTCCATAAGTAAATCATTCATTTTTTAAGTTTACAAATAATGAAAAATGTTTTCTTCCTTTCAAGTGCACAAGCAAAATGCACTAGATGCTTATAAAAAAAATACTACTCAATTTTATTTTTCTAATTGAACTCCCAAAATATGATATGATATATATATATATATATATATATTGTGAAGTGAATGATCAAGAAAATAACAATTTATCTATCGTGCACAAGATTAACAAATATAGGCATGCTCGAGAGCATATTGTTAATGTTAAAGAATGACAAAAGTCCCACATCGGTGGTTAATGAGATGGGTGGACTCCTTATAAGGCTTGGGCAATCCTCCTCCCTTTGAGCTAGCTTTTGGGGTGTGAGTTAGGCCTAAGACCTAATTTAACAGTTAACGTGACAAAAATAGGTCATATTTTTTATACTTGTATGAAGTTTGTAGAATTAGATAGTTTAATTCCTTATGATTAGGTTCATCTTAATTAGATGGTTTTTTTAAACGTTTTTTTTTGGATAATTTTAATAGATATTGTTAGCTTTACTTTTACCATTTTTTACTTTTCTATTAAGTATAAGATTTGAAATAAATCTCAACCATAAATTATTTTATGATCCACATGGCATTAATCTAAGAGTCTATTGAACATTACTGAAGAAAATAGTACTTGACGGAATTTCCCCCCCAAAATTTGAACCAGAAATTGTTAATTACAAATAAAAAGGGAACGTACTAGTATTACACTAAACTACCTGAAATTGTTAATTACTAACACTTAATTATTAGTTTTAAATCATGTCTAAATAGGTCCAACGTATAACAAAACCTAATACTATGATTATAGATAAAAAAAAATAAAAAATCAAAAGTCTAGGTTGTTAATATTAGTACCTTAACAAATTTCAAATTAATAATTGATTTAAATCATGTCTAAATAGGCCCAACGTACAACCAAATTTAATATTACTGCTATAGGTAAAAAAAACTATTTAAAGTCAAGGTTGTTTATATTAATACACCAACATAATTTCTAATAATTGATTTTAAATCATGTACAGGCCCAACATATTTTTTCTAAACTTTGAGTTATGACTTATGAGGAAGGGCAAATCTATCAACCTCATATTTGGAGTAATTTTTTCCCCCCTAAACTTTGAGTTATGACTTATGACTAAGGCTAACCTATCAATCTCATTGGTGTTCTGGTCAGATTGGAGTCCGACTAAATTCGAATTCATGTTGAAAAGGCAATTTCGTACTTAAGGAGACTCGAATTCGAGACTTCAGGTTAAAAATGAAAGAGTACTTTTCATATTTTGTCTCAATTTATGTAACACCTTTCGATTTTAGAGTTAAACAATAATTTTGACCGTAAATTCATGCATGAAATCAATAATTTTTTTGAAATAAAATTTATATAATTGAAAACTATGTAAAAAGTAGTACTCCCGTCATTTCTTTTTTAGTTGTCATGTACAAGCTCTCAATTGATCTAAATCGAAAACTACGTAAAATGTTATCTAATTTTCATCACAATTACTGTATGTACAAGCTCTCAATTGATCCATTGTTTGCTTAATTGAAGAAAAGAAAGTGTGAGAAGATTATTTTTTGTTTTATAAATTATTCGTCTTATTTTTAAAAATAATTATCTTAAATTATTCCTGAAGACTATAAATTTATTAATAGAGTAAAAAACAAAATTAATATTTTAAAACATAAATAATAATAAAATAATTATAAATTATTTCTAATTAATATTTTCTTTAAAAACATGTATAATAAATAATTTGAGCGAGAGTGATAAATTCTCTATTTTTAGCACCCATATTATAGATGCAAAATTACATTATTTTTTTTTTAAAAATAAAATAAAATTTGCTGTCAATATAAGAAGTATGTTACAGGGTGCATGATGGAAGCATGTGATCTCATCATTAATAATAGATATCTTTATTTAATCTTAAATAATGAGTAATAATGTGAACATGGACAACGATTAATATAGGGATGGAACTTGGAAGAGAATAATGTGTACATATTTATGTTGTAGAGATCCACTTATTTTTTTATAGAATTTTTATTCAAGTAAAATAAATAAAATTATGTATCAAAATATTTATAATAATATGTTAAAAAATAAAATAATAGTAACAATAATAAATAATATAGCGAACCATTAATAAATAAAAATTTCAATTTTGAATTTCAATTTTTTTCAAAAAATAAAATTTTAATTCATCATTTTAATTTTTTTTTAAAAATAATTCATACTCAACGTGAATACATAGTCCTTACCATTTAGAATAATTGTATTAAATGATAGTTAGTTATTATCATATTTATTTGACTGGTAAATTTTTGTATGAATTATGTGAATTCGAAAGCTTGTAATTACATGATTTATCAATATGGCTCGTTAGGATATTCAGATACCTTATTTATATAGTATGCTTTTTTTTATTTCATAAGATTGTATAAAAATTAAAAAAAAATTAATATTTTTTTTAAAATTGAGGGATTTTCACATTTACGAAAAAAGAAATATTTAACTTAAAAGTTCAAATTACATGTGTTGAAAAACAACTTCAACTTTAACCCAACATAATTTCTAATAATGATTAATTTTAAATTAGGTCCAAATAGTACCAACGTACCACCAAAATTTACTACTATTGCTATAAGTAAAAATAAAATAATCCAAACTCTAGGTTGTTAATATTAGTACATCGACATAATTTCAAATTAATTATTAGTTTAAATCATGTCTAAATAGGCCCAACTTATAACAGAACTCAATACTACGACTATAAATAAGCAAAAAATAATAATAATCAAAAGTCTAGGTTAGTACTTCGACATAATTTCAAATTAATTATTAGTTTTAAATCATGTCTAAATAGGCCCAACGTGTAACACAACATAATACTACGGCTATAGATAAAAAAGAAAATCAAAAGTCTAGGTTGTTAATATTAATACATTGGCATAATTTCAAATCAATGACTGATTTTAAATCATGTCCAAATAGGCCTAACGTACGACCAAATTTAATATTACTGCTTTTAAAGTCAAGGTTGTTCATATAATTTCTAATAATTGATTTTGAATCATGTACAGGCCCATCAAATAGCTGCACCTAATATTAGGTAATTCAAAATCAAGGTTATTAATATTAGTACACTAATTCACTTTTAGTACAACAATCTAAAGCATGAGTGTAATTTGTAAAACGATAAAATTATAAATGAATTAAGTTATTTAAGTTTAAATGTGTTGACGAGTTATTCATTTGTTAATTTAATTTATTTTGATTCGTGCAATTTAGTTTATTTAAATGTTAGACGGACATGCAACTCAATTGATTCATATACATATAGTTTTGCGGGAGTTGCTCTATTTTGGAGTGGTTTTTTTATTTTTTATCCCTGAAATATGTGGTCGGTCTTGTCCTTCAACACTTTAAATAACAAAAAGTAATTGAAAGTACCCATGACATTTAAATAATAAATATTTTTTACTTGACATAGGTTTATCTTTTTCGTATCATAATACAACACAAGTTATGCTTTAAAAGTCAAATAGTTATACCACTTCATTTCTACATAAATTATGTCGATCTAGAAATAAACTCAATTTTATAACTCAAGCATTTAATTCCTACAAAACTTACGTTGAGTGAAACAAAAATTCTCTAAACTTATGCCGAACAAATTAGATACTATACGTTCACTACTTATACTAGGTGAGAAAAAAGTTCTCAAAACTTACGCCGAGTAAATTAGATACAATTAACACAACTTATGATAGGTGAGAAAAAAGTTCTCTAAACTTATATAGAGTAAAATTAGGTTATAAACAATGATACTTTGGTCCAAAATTTCATAAAATAAGTAGGAAAAATAATAATTAAAGATCATCAAAATTTATGACAAACATAAAAAACCAAACTCAAAATAAGAACAACGTGTGCAAAAATTTCATATCAACCTAAGCAATTTTTAAATAGGTCATTTGTTAAATCAATTTATTTTAATCCATTCAAATCTATCTGCTTATTTGACATTTGTAACCATGTGACATAATTTACATGACTCCACAAACTAGCACAAGCCTATTACGAGATAAAATCTAATTTGCGGCATATATTTACATTTTTCAATCTTAATAACTTTGGTGGTTGAAGGGTAAAGGGAAACCTTGACGTAACATGTAAAGTTGTTGCAATGTAATCAAGAGATCATGATTTTGAGTCGGAAAAACAATATCTTGCAAAATATATAGCGGGTAAGATTGCGTATAATAGACTCTTATAATTTTCACAAATAAGCGCCGTTTGATAGAGACTTGACCAAAAAATATCCAAGACCAAAGTTAAGTCTCAATATTTCAAAGGAAGACTTGACTTTGGTCTTGGATTTTCGTAAATAAGCTCTGTTTTGAGTGACTATTGTTGCATAAGATAGGTTACAGATTGAGGAGCCTAAATCTTAATTTTTGGGTGTTTTGGTGCGGTTTTTGAGATGCTTTTGGATGAATTTAGCTTAGATTCAAGAAATAAAGATGAAGTCAACTTTTCTGTATAATAGTATTTAAGATTATATATCATTGTATATGAATGTATAAATAGCTCTTATAATTTTGTATAATATTGTATATCATGTTTTAAAATATTTTTGTAAAAATAAAATATGAAAATTTTGTATGTCATTGTATACCAAATTGAGTTTGTACTAAAAATTTGTATGATATGTTTTAGTTATATTTTTACAATACGAATCAAGTGTACTATTATGAAATTTCTCCTTTTTTTTAACTGGTTTAATCAAAATATTTGTAAATAGTAGTTTAATTGCATTTCTAGAGATGCGGACATCCATATTAATTATATTTTTCATAACAAATATTAGTTTATTTAATTTAATTTTCATTCTTCACTATAAAAAAAAATAGTGTTATAATTCCCATTTGGCAATAATTAAAAAGTATTTTGAAAATATTGTTTGGTTATAGAAGTGCAAGTTTTTGGGCAGCTTTTAAGATGGAGTTTATTAAATTCCAAAAAGTGGTTTAGATCAATTTTTTTTTCCAAGTTTTCGAAGTTTTTTACTAGCAAAACTTCAACTTCTTTTCGAGTAAAATGCATGTCATAGTTAAATCTCTCTATATAACTGACATTTTCTATAATAACATTTCGCTATTTTTTAGTTCACCAAAAGTCCTCTTACCAACTCATTAACATAAAGCCTTCCAAAGAATTTTTTTGATCTTTTGCTCAAATTCTCTAATTTCATTTGATTATCTCTAGTCTCTACGATTCCCATAGCAAAAAAGGAATATTATGTTTCAAAATTAAGCAAATCTTTAATTAACGACACAAATAATAAGAGGTTCAAATATCTAAAAAAAAAAACCTCATTCAATTTTGAAATCAGTTCTTTGGTTGGAAACATGTAAAAGGTATTAACTTCCAACTATGCCAAATTGAATATATTTTATTATTAAAAAAACATGTAAATAGGTCTTACTCTTAGGAAAATTAAGAGAAAGATAATTTCATTTCATCCCTCATGATATTAAACTTGTGAGTAATATCTTTATTGGAATAATTTCATTTTTGATTCTGAAAAAGAGGTAAGAGAAAAAATTAATCTTTTTTTCTTAAAATTAATATTGAAGCCATAAAAATCGAAAACATGATCATCTTCTGTGCATACTTTAAAATCATTGTTAGCTGCTTTTTATTTCCTTTCTTTATTTCGATTTTTTCAATTTTATTATTTTAAGAAAAGAAGAAAATTCAATTTGTCAAATTTATTAGTTTAGTATTAAAAAGTAAAGGGGCAATTGGTGGTACTCCTCTTTATGCACAATGTACCACACTAAATGCAAGGAATCAGAAGAAATTCAAGATTGTAACGTAGCGTAGGTAGTCCGACTGCCCATCAGCTTTGAACGAACATTGTGTCGGCTCCGACAAGCAGCGCATTGGAGGGAAAAACAGCCCTTCAAGATCAGGTGAATTTGATAATTTGAATTGTTATTATTAGTCTTTTTGATTGTATATGTGTTGGGGGTTCTTTAAATTGATTAGTTGGTGAAAAGTTGTGCCTTTTTAATGATTATTGACAATTGGGTGTGTGGATTTTGATGGGTTTCTTCAGCTAATGTGATATTTAGAGTTTCTTGAAGTTGATTGGTTGATTCATATGTGAAAAGTTTATCCTTTTCTTGGTGGGGCTGAGCTTGAGTTTAAGTCAGTGATGCTAGAGTTTCCTTCAAGTTAACTTCTTGATAGGTGAAAAATTCGATCCTACTTGTGTTTGGTTGAGCTTGAGACTTGTATGCATATCATCTAAATGAGATCAAACTAATACTCCAATGTTGTGACTTTTTTTCTGGAATTCCAAAAGTAACAAGTTGGAAATTTTGAACAATCCATCTTCTTAAATGGGTATGAAGGTCATGGTTTTGTTGGATGTTTTTAGTTAATTTTTGTTGTATGTTGGGGAGATGTGATTAGACACGACGTGATGCTGCTTCATAGTATTGAGGACTTGGCTCTAGATAGGAATATCTAGGAATGAGTGACTCTAGATAGGAAGGACTGGGGGTCGTGTATTAGGGTAGAAGGTTAGTAGGGGTAGAATGTTGTCTTGCTTTGCGAAGGTTTAGTCTTGTCAGTGCATGTCGTAGTACTAGTCGTACCTTTTGCAGTTCTTGCCATATGTAGTTATTGTTTCTTTCTTGTAGACTTTACACTACTTTTCTTATCATCGTTATGGTTTCTTCATTGTTTTCTTCTTCCTTTACTTGATTTTAATGCACTTGAGTTGAGGGTCTTTTAAAAACCGCCTTTGTGCCTACACGAGGTAGTGGTAACTCCAACCATCAAAGGAGCCCATTACTTGCACACTTCAAAGATGATCAAAATTCAAGGTCATATTTAATGCCTTCTGTAATCGATTGCCAAAGTGTGTATCCAATGAAAATCATTTTAAGTAATAGTAGAAAACTCGGTGCCAACTTCTGGATCGAAAGTCCTTGTACATAAAAGAAATTTGGCAGGAACTCAGAACTTGAGCAAATAGAACTTTAATACTACTCCAGCCATATGATTTAGGAATCTATGGACCATCAGTTTCAAACATTATCTCCATTGTGTTTGTCTTTGCTAATCAAAATATAAATCATGCAGTTGCCTAAACTGCCAAACAGAGGGGGGGCGGTCATAATATATCTCATCCTCCTTAGATGCGTAAAAGAAACATTGTATACACAACCGTTCCCTACGGCCAGTAGGAATAGTATCCCTTGCCAACAACTCACTGGTTGAGTCTAAATAGCCAAAAGCCTCATGCAGACCTTCATCTCTTTCACCTAGTGCTCGAGGAAGTTTATAAGAGGACTGAGGTGTCATACTTCACAAATTTTACCAAATTTTGTCTGCTCCTACATTATTACATTGACATTACCTTAAAGTTGATCTCACAGGATACACCAATAATTGGAAGTATTTTCTTGAAGTAAATATATATGCTAGTACACATGGCACACATATACTCATTTGCTATGAAAAAAATCTAACTTGTTAAAGTGAAGGGAAAAAATAGAGGAATCACCACTCTTAGTAGAGATGATTCCCTTTAGTGACTTAAAAAATTTAATTTTCTTAGTCAAGGAAATTTCATCCAGCTAGGGCAAAGTTAATATATAGAAAAGCATTAAACCTTCTTTTCTATCTTATCATCTGATTGGATCACCTAGATTCTTTCAAACCGAAAGGCTTGGTTTATTAAAAAATGCTTACATAATGAATAAGCAAGAAACTCCGGATGCCACTTAAAGCTATAAAAAACTCCAAAGATAAGACACGACCTATTCTGTTCTCAAGACAAGTAAGCAATCAACATTAAACAGAGCTTTCCAATTTAACTATGGGGACTTTTTAAGGGAAAAGTGAGATGAAGGCTTGTTTTTTTTTTTTTTTACTTTATTTGGAGACTCTATATCTGTTTCAGTTTCCAACAAATAGTATTATAGAAAGCAGTGATGAAGAACCATGGGAAATGATATAGTACTCTTTCCAGTTTAATCTCAGTAGGCCGAAAAGAAAAGATAGTAACACCAAACTAACCGAAACAGCTTCAAAGTTTTCAATTTTCACAATGCACACAAGAATTTTAAGCTGTTAGAGGGATGCATGTCTCACTTATTGGGATTTCACTGGGTATGTTGTTGTTTTAGCCGTTTCAGTTAGATGTGATTCTTACTCATGAGATCAATACCCCATATAATTGCTAATTGCCAAATGTGCACTACACATCATTGATTTACTAGGAAGTTTGGACCCCAAGTTTTAGTCTGTGTTATTAACTGTGGTCTGTGTTTGCGCTTGCCAGCGACATATCTGGAACAAGTGTTTAACACTAACCTAAGAGTTCCTCTTTCTGTTTTTTAAATATAAATACTAATGTCAGCTATATGGGGCAGTCATATCACTGTACAGGACATAGAACAACTTGTCAGTACTGTGCCTTTTAACTACAAATTTACAATTTTAGAAGAATGACGTGGTGTTCTGTAATGAATGAGTTGTGACATAGTAAAAACTCTCAATCCCTTTTATCTTTGAAGACAATCGGCCATAAATGGGAAAGGAAGAGGAACTGACCTTTGTTTCGATGTTAACATTTGTTTGATCAAGGATTTTGATAGTCTGATTTATGTTCTTTTCTTTTATTCTTACAAATTTAATACTAATACATTCTTAAATTCTAGTGTGATGTTGAGCAGCGTGAATAATATTTTTCTTATGTTGGCATCTCTAAATTTACATTATTTATCTTCTATTGGGTAGTTTGTTATGTTTTTGTTGGTAGTTCAATTTATTTTGTGACATGTAAAAACAAGTCTCCAATTACGATAATGTTACCCCAGTTTTCAAACGCTACTTGGGTGTTAATGCAGCTACCTTATATTTGGTGATTGAATATTTCCGGAACAAAATCAATCTAACTTTAACTTTTTTATTTGCACCAGATTCCTTGGAGAGGACCTTTTTGGTTCGTGTCATTGCTCAGCTGAGCTAGTAATGGCTAATGATGATGATTTCACTTTTTGTCAGGTGCGTGCCATAATAAAATCTTGTAATGAAGGACATCTGAGACGTTAATGCTTGAAGATCAAGTTGTATTACATAGTTAAATTTCTCTTTTATCAATTGAACTTGAAAGATTAATTTGCCTATTTAGGTTGGTGCACCTGATAATCAAGATTATGTGGATGCACAGAAGATTGCTCAAGATATTAGTGAAATTAGAATAAAAGATGAGCCCTCAAATAATGATGGTACTAGTCAAAGTAATGGTGCACCATGGGAGGGTAACTTGGGCAACATTACTACCTCAAAGAAGCAGGGAACAGTTGGTTCTTTGTCTTTTACTGTTATAGACACATCTCCAGGCAAGCAAGCAAGTGGAACTTCTGGTCAAGTGGCATCAAAAGATGGTGGATTTTCAGTCCCAACTTATCAGAAACAAATAAAACCTGCTAGGAAGCCTGTAGCTCGAGCCAAGGTCCCCTATGAGAAGGGTTATAGTCAGATGGACTGGCTAAAGCTTACAAGAACACATCCTGACCTTGCAGGTAAGAATCTTTTGGTGTAAATCTTCTACTCTTTGCTGAAATTTGTCATTCTTTTAATCATATTGATAAAGGATAGAATAAAAACTGGGAATAAATACATTTCTAAGTGTGCCTGTTGGCTTTATTTCTGCAAGCTTTATACAGTTTATAGTCAATGGACGTATAAGTACTTCATACGTGGAATGCTTTGTAGAACAATGGAGAAGTATTATTGGTTCGCATTAGTCTATATCAGTTTAAAACAACTCAATTTTGTTTCTATGCATAGACACTTTTGTACTTCCTTTTGTTAATAAAAGTAGTTAATACATCAACTAGATTTGACATTAAATGTATTAGGTAACACAAGGTAAGAAGTGGATGTGTGAGTTTCTGATCTAGTACTGGATATTGTGTCCTTTCTGAGCTTGAATGATATCAATGCCCAAAAGTCCTGTCCGATAATGGACCAGAAAACTCATTGATGCACTCCATCCTTGTCACACCTATTTACCAGGCTTCGCATGCAATGTTGTGTAACTTTTTAAAGGGAGGATTGGAACCGAACTTCATGAGCTTTTATTGGGCTCTGACACCAAGGCTGGTTAGGAATCCTACGGGCCATTTAAGAAATGCCAAACCTTTGGTTTAAGAGGTTTTTGATGAATGAAAGAACTACTTAAGAAGATCATGCGATATCAATCAATCAATTGAACTATTATCCCTCTACTTTAAACTAGTTGGGTAAGCTATATGAATATTCTTAACCTATGCGACATTATTTTTGGGACATTCCATTCCAATACTGAATAGTTTGTCTTTTATGGTAAATTAAGGGTCCTCTAAAAAGTCACGTGATATGAAAATTTTATTTCATGTACAAGATCTGGAAGAGTTCCTGTCCTTTAGTGTGTGGAATGAGGTTCCACAATTCATGATGCTTGTAGTTTGTAGATGATATTGTGTTAATACACAACACTGTTTTATTAAAAAATAATACTACATGTTACTGTCTAATTACAAGTGAAGTTGAGCCTGCCATTTTACATAGCCTTAAACAAAGAGGTCTTATTTTGCTAGCTTTTTGGTGCATCCTGGTTATTGTACAGGATGTTGATGCAATTTTAGATAGAATAGGGGATCTGCACAATCTGGATTTATGTTTTCTTGTACTGGTTTAATGCAAGCGTTTATAAAATCTTTGATTACTTATCAAAACAAAAAAGTTGAGCCTGTGCCATTTAAGTGTTGAAGCCTCAAACCTAAAACATGCTTTAGTGGGGAATGGGAAGTGGCTATTACTCCACAGCATGGAATTGTAAAGCTCGGTATATTGCAGCTTGCTCTGCTGTAATTTTCATTTTATATGTCCTTGGAATGAATCTTCTGATGCCTTGAATGCACTGAACCAAGATTAAAAGTTTATAGCACTCATAGCTATGGCTGGTCTACTATATGGCTAAAAAGTTCTCTCCTATAAGAGAAGTGGAGTAAACAATAAACAGAGAATGCAATGCTTATTGTATTCCATCAATTCAATTTTCTATCCTACATAATATGAATTGAGAGAACTTCTTTATGACCTAAATCCTGACATAGTTTAAGTGCATAATTGTCGGTCACACAATTGGCTTCCTCCTATGAAGCTTCTCTTTCTAGTGCTTCTTATTCCAGTCGTCATGTATCTATTGTTCAGGATTGAAAGGACAGTCCAACAGGAGACTTATATCAATAGATGAAGTTAAGGAACACCAAAATGCAGAAGCAATGTGGACTGTTCTTAAAGGGCATGTGTACAATATAACACCATACATGAAGTTTCACCCAGGAGGTATGGATCAATGCTTGCTTTGCTCTATCTCATTAATCAGTTATGGAAATCATTTCTTGTCCTTTTCTTCTGCATGGCTTTCTACTATACATTGCTGTACCAGATGATGTGAAAGATGCATTCCGATCCTAATAGTTTTTTTCTCCACAAATATACTCGATGCTGCAGTTAAGAGTGTGAGTTGGCCAGCTTGTCAACTTAGTAACATACAGTTATGAGTGTGAGTTTGCATGCCTTTTTTTTTGCTTCATTGTAAATGATATGAAGTTGTACTATACTTGAAGAAATGCATCAATAAGAGACCCAAAATGCAAACCTTCATGTAGCAAGTACAACCACTGTCAGTATAAGAGATGTACACGACTGCGATATCTCTCACGCATATTCCTTCATGAATGCAAAGGCCAAGTATTATCTTCGTCGTCCCTTTGATTTAATCATCTTGATTTGACTTGAAGATAATCTGATGTGACTTATATCTCACGTTTTTGAAGATATGATCTCTGTTACATGTATATCATCATGCGAGACTTTACCTTGAAGGTGACTTCTTCTCATTCCCTGATTCTATGAAGAGGATATGAAAATGATGGGATGGTGGAGGGTGGCATGAGGTTTATGGATCTAATTTGTATGCTAAATGTTGCTTACAGTAAGCGGTAAATTATAGAATCACCACATTAGATGTATGTTGCGTTGAAGGCAGACCTAGGAAACCAGCATATTTACCTCATCTGAAAAAGTATACATTCTCTTCCACCTTCTCACCTTTGGCTTAGGAGTTCCCTTCTGTAAACATTGTCAGAGAACCACTGGGATAATCTTTTCTGACCTTACTATTTCCTGATTTCCATGTGTCCTCATTTCGGAAGTCATTGTCTGTTGAAGCATTTTTTTTTTCATTTCTTTTTTCTTTGGGAATTATCAGGGGCTGGGGGCAGATTGTGCACTTTGGATCTTAAAAAGCATTCCCTTCTAAAGCCTGGAAATTAGGTTTCTTGTAGCTGGCATCTTTATGATTCCTTGCAGTTCAACTTCCATTGTGTAGCAACAAAAAAGGCATGTTTATGGATTTGATGATATACCATACTGCTGGTAAAGATTCCAGAATGGTTAAGAACTTATAATTCTTTCAAAGTCAATATTTCTGTTATATTTGACATGACAGAGGTTTTGATTTCCTTTAATACTAGTAAAATCACCCGCGCTTTGCGCGGATATTTACTATCACAAAATTTATAAAATAATACTTAAAACCTATGAGTCATTAAAACTAAAATACTATATTATCTTTCATACAAGATTACGTAGTAACAAACATTAATAATGTAAAGGAAGATGATAATTATAATATCTATCATTTATCCTTCAATCAATCATCTGTAATTTGATTTTATAATTTATCTTTTTGCCCAGGAAGTGTTATTACTTGATATTTTTGGGGATTCAAATGAATATCAATCGTACCGGAGATATTAAATTTTCTAATAAATAAATAATCGCTGGTGAAGGGATAAACAAATTTTAAAAGGATGAAAAAAATGAAAAATATTCTAATTCTAACGTGTAGAAAGTTCAGCTCTTTCATATATCATTTTAAAGTTCCCCATTTAAATGTATCATAAGTAATTATTAAAATAAAAAATTAAAGGGAGAATGTATCATATTGGACAACAATTCAACTTATTATATATACTTGAAAGGAAAAGATTACACAAATTATTCAGTTTGTTTGGGTGTTTTTTAAAAATCAACATACCAGGCTGATGAAGTTCAATTTGAAACTACAGTTCTACTCCAATCGCAGTGTCAAGAAATACATCTATTACTTCACGAAAGTATTTACAACTTGCAATAAATTTGAGAATCTGTCCATACTTCATGTTGAATATGAGCAATTAATTTATTGTGTTATGTCTTTTGGATTAAAAGAGGTTCCAGTTTAGTCATATTCCTCTATAGGTCATCTGGCACATCCTTGAACCCATGTCAAAAGTTTATTAATTCTTGTCTTCTTTTCCTGGTTCACTTCGCACATCAAGGTGAGATAAAGCTTTTAAGGTCTTTCTGTCCTTACAATGGCATACCAAATTTGAATTTTGTCTTCAAGAGATTGTAGTATAGATCTTTAAAATTTTGTTTACGTACCTTCAACAATTTGAGTAGAGAAAACTTGCGTGAATACTCAATTAACGTGTGTTATTTAATATGTACTATCAAATACTTATAACAATAACTTTGCAAAAACATAAAAAACAAAGTTTAAAACAGTCATAAGCATAAATTAATAACTATAAAAAAAAACATACCAGGATCAGTAACAATAGGATGAAACAGAAAGGAAAAAATTGTACACGAATATTTAATTATGCAGAAGAAGAAGAATTTCAGAATTTTTGTTGTTTTAAAATGAGAGGAAAGCCCTCTATTTATAGCTAGACAACAAAGGATAGTGTGAACAAATGTTTATTGTGCCTTATCGGAAAGGTCACAACTCTTCAAAAAAGTTACAACCCTTCGGAAAGGTCATAACCTTTCATAAAAGGCAACTTTTCATAAAAGTCGCAACTCTTCATAGAAGTTACAACTTTTCATAAAAGTCGCAACTTTTCATACAAGTCGCAACTTTTCATAAAAGTCACAAACTTTTATAAATGTTACAACCTTTCATTAACGTCCCAACTTTTCATTAAAGTTGCAACTTTCAATAAAAGTCACAATTTTTCATGAAAGGGAAGGCTAGTTTTGGAAATAAATAAATTAAAAGGGAATCCTTGTTTGTGGTGGCGCCACATAGGCGGGCCTAAGGTTCTCTTTTATACATATATATGATTTTGAGCTATTTTTTCTGTCATGGAATTTGTAAAATGGAAATTTTTTGATTTTAAAGTAGCTGTTGCTGAAGTTTTACAACTGTGAAATCAACTGATGTGACATTTTCACTTTCAAATTTTAAATGATGCTTTGACAGAAGCATACATAAGAAGTTCCTTATTCCTTTCCCACGTTCCACCTCTTGTAATTTGTTTGCACTCGAAGATAATTGTCAATTCTCTGTGCTGTTATTTTAGTCTCATGCATCAGAATTTCTGTGTGTTTTAGCTATCCAACTTGCATGCATTCAATAGATTACTTTAGCTATAACCAAGGGAAATTTTTAGTTGGTATTTAGTTATGAATGTTATTTATTTGACTAGCTAGCACCCTTGTTTTCAGGTGTAGACATGCTGATGAAGGCCGTAGGAAAAGATTGCACGGCATTGTTTAGTATCCTCTGCTAGCTCTTGTTGTTTTTTGTAGTTGATAAAACTCATATAATGGTACTAGATTCAACTAGAATTTAACATGATACTCATATTGAATCTGTTCACAATTACTAGTTCTCGGATTGGTTATACACAGTATACGAAAAGTGGATCCTCTTCTGCTATTGCTGATGGAGCTCCTCTTCCAGCAATATTGGCATCAGGCTTCATGAGTACCATTTATATGTTATTCCCTTCTACACAAATCCTCCCCTACCACAGTTTGCTAAATTTATCTTGACTCTCCTCACACTGCCCTGACCCCCTCCTTCCTGCCGAGAGAGAGAGATAGAGATAGAGAGAACATATAGGAAATATGAATGCCATGATTAGTAATACTGACATCAGGCTTTATAAGTACCATTTAGATGTTGTTCCCCACCACACAAATCCTGCCATATCATAGTTTGCTAAGGATACCCTGACCTTCCTCACACTGCCCTGACCCTCTCCTCCCTGCCAAGAGATAGAGAGAGAGAGGAATTTGAAAGAGAGTGAGAGTGAACATATAGAAATTATGAAACCTATGTTAACAATGGTCCTTGTCACCAAGAGAATGGTCGATGGTCTAGTGGTTGAAGCATGGGAATAACAACCTGGAGATTCTGCTTCTGAATCATAATTACAACACTTGGTGCGAGCCCATGTGCTCCAACTTTAATCGGCATGAGTAACTTGGTGACCTATGCCTTGTGGGTTGGATAGACTGCCTGGTGGATTAGTCGAGATGCTCGGAAAAAAAATGATTAACAATGGTCATAGGGTGATATTTGCGTAAATTTCCGAGCCAAGATCATAGGCAATAAGGATATATGTGCTTATATGGTGTCTGATGAATGCCAGAGCAAAGAACTTCCTAATGTTAAGAATCTGCAAAATTAGTATTCCTTGTTTAGAATTTGATTTTTCTTTGTGTGGGAGAGGCAAGGCAGGTCGTAGCCTCCTCCTCTCCTCTCCTCTTCTTCTTTTTAGTAGGTATTATTTAGTTATCGCATAGTTTCTTACTTATCAATTTGTATTACTATTTGTTGATGCAGTTGTTTTGTATCTTACTCTTTTTGCTGTCTTATTTTTCTCACAATCATGTGTTGGCTTTTTCTCTTTTGAGCCTAAGATCTATTTGAAACAACCTCTCTACTCTACAAAGGTCCGTAAGGTCTGCGTACATCCTACCCTTCTCAACCTCACTTGTGGGATTACACTTGGTATGTTGCTGCTTAGAATTTGAATTTTCCCTTGTTTCATCAAGTTCTGCTATTCCTTAACACTTGGTTCAGACAAATACCATGCTTGGGTTAATGCTGAAGTTCTAATGGAGAAATGTCTTGTGGGCATTTTGGATGACAGCAAATGAAAACTCCTTGTTTCATTGATCCCAGAAACAACTGTATCAGAAAAACATTCTCACTACAAGCAGATTGTTCTTAAAAGAAGACGAGACATTTTGCTTCTTCTGAGGAAAATCTTACATGCCATAGTGTATTGGACCAACTATTTACATACTCAAAGGATTTTGAATTTTTTAAAGCTGTATGTCAAAGAAACTGTCTGAATCTTGGACTAATAAAATTTCAAGAAGCAGAAGTATCCTCTGTTATAATCATTACTTGGCTGATTGTGTATTATTTTGAATTGCATGATCTTTTATCTTTT
Source organism: Solanum piurae (assembly GCA_029582685.1). Classification (NCBI taxonomy): domain Eukaryota; kingdom Viridiplantae; phylum Streptophyta; class Magnoliopsida; order Solanales; family Solanaceae; genus Solanum; species Solanum piurae. Next base: position 8,032 of record JAJOOO010009336.1, on the reverse strand, counting down.
TAGCACCAAGCACATCAAGAATGCAGATGAACTAAAGTTTGTCTGGAAGAGTGATTTCACTTTTCCACTTGGAATTAGCTGTTTCTGGCTTTTTTATTACAGCCACTGAAGAGGACAAAGCAGTACATTTACAAGCTTATTAAGCTTCAAGAAACGACAGTTCCTTCTTCTGAAGGAAGGCTATAAAGCCAGAGACACTGTTGGGATTTATATGGGATACTTCCATTACATAAGGAATTACTGGATTATTTTCATTTTGGTGTCAATTCCTGGATTTTATATGCACAAATAACCACTTTTCTGCTTTTGTTATTGAAAAATAGTCACATGTTGGGAGTTTTGAAATCCACAAGTTAAACTTTAACATAGACCTTTTGTGATAACATTGGGAAGTGGCTTATAAAGAACAATCGAGAGCTAATCAAAATGAGATTGGTAATCTAAATACTACTATATTTCATCCTTCAGATAACATGAAATCTTTGAAATGTAATACAACTTTGTATGTCACTACTACTTAATCAATGTAGGAATGAGGATCAATGTGCACATAGTAATGGAGAGGAAGCTCTACTAGTTTCAGACTTCCTATGTAAACAAATAGTACATAACTCTTACAGCAGCATTAAGCAATTACATAGGTAAAATACAGGAATTGCCTCAAAATGGTCCTATTGATAAGTGGGGAGTATGATATGACCATTGCAAAAACTCTGACAAAACACTTTTTTTGGAGTACTTCTAGAGAGCCTAAGCAACAGGGGTCACCTTAACTTCATCAACAACAGGGCCACAAAGAGTGCCGTAGTCATTGATCTTTGTGTGGTAAAAAGAGCTGTAGAAAGTAATTCTGGTCCTGTCTGCAATAGCTGTGAACTTGAAACTAACAGTTTTGAAGCTGCCTTTGCCTTGTGATTTGAAAGGAACTTTGAACGTTTCTTTAGCAGCAAATGCTTCAACCATCATATCACCATGACAACCGTTCTTTGCATCACCAACACTGAATGTGAAGGCGTAGACCTTTTTAGGGACCGTCCTAATGATTTGGGCAAGAGCACTTTCTCTCCCTGCAAGAAGTTCCACTGCAGCTTGGCCAAATGGGACATTGAAATGAGCTGAATCCACGAATTTCACTGCTTTGAGTGACTCAATGATCCATCCTGGAAGTGGGGATGTCAAATCTTCCTGCTTGGGAGGGAGGAGAACTCCATGTGAAGAGTTTATCAAGAGGTGAGGTCCTTCTTCAAAACCAGCATTTTTAACCAAGTTCACTGCAGGACACCAAAAACCAAAATCAAGAAAACAAATTTGCACACATGTATGATGTATCCAACAAAAGTCCTTCATATACTAGACATATATAAATGTATAATATCCTCTCATTCAACTTTGGAGTCTATTTCTTTTCTTGCATATGACAGGTACATGGATCCCCCGGCCCCTGGGGCTGTCGCCTACTCACAAAATTCACAGGGTTCGACAAGCAATGAAGTCAAAATATAGTAACCTTAAGAGAATATATCAATCAACTACAACTCAGTACTAAATTAGTTGGGTTAAGCTACACAAATCCCCTATTGTCCACCCCGCTTTGTTGAGCCATTTCTTTCCAAGATAAGAATTTAAACATATATAAGGAAAAATATCCATTTAGCAAGACTTCTTCATACACCTATGATTGATACACCCTTAAATAATAGCACATCTTTAACGGTGACTTTGTACAAATAATGATAATAAGTGGAACACCAGGTAATCGAGATGTACCTCTTGTAGGGCGAGGTGGAAAAAGTTCTTTGATAGCAACAGCATCCAAGAGTGGACCACAAGCAGGATCCTCTTGAACTCCAGGATTATGAAAGGTAATTTTAACAACATTAGAGGTGGCATAGAAACCCCAAGCATAAGTATCACCACCATTGCTGCTATAAAGGGTCTGCAAAGGAAGGTCTCCTGTTTGAGGAGGCACTGACACCCTCAACACCTCTTCTTGAGCACAAGTTCTTGATGCCCCAAATGTGAGTGCATACAAAGAGCCTTTCTTGACTGGAATTGTCTGAGAAATTGAAGCCTCATTCCCAAGCCTCACAGCGTGGACACCGTGGGCGACTGCGAAGTACATCCCACCGGGCTGTGGCCCGCCAGAAATGTACTCCACTAAGCCATTAATCTCCCATTTGGGCAAAGCATATTTACCTTGAAGCACTGTTTTCTTCTTGAGGTCTTTTGGCTTTGGTGGCTCTTCAAAATTACCATTTGGAAGTAATCCTGAAAACAGAACATCTCCCTAATATCATTAACTGCAACCAATCTACACATCCAAGAAATCACTCTTCATTAAAACAAAAAATAAGTTCTCTTGAGCAAAGACTCAACCTTTTTGCCCACCCCATGAACACCATTCAAAATAAAGAAACCCCCATCAAGCAAACAAGACTAATTTAAGTACAGATCCTAACAAAATGTTCTTTAAACTAAAAACAAGAGCTTTACAATATGAACCCTTCTGTCGAAACACTGTAGACACACTAAACAGAGCTGAAAAACAGTTCAGAACTAAGCATTCTTGAACACAAAAGAGTAAAGTCTGGAAATTTATACTAAAACAAGATTGCATTTTTATGCTAAAACAAGTCATTTCAAGATTGCATTTTTATACAAAAACAAGTAAAGAAAATGAGCATATTAAAATCAGAATGTGTAAGATTAGTATTACCTTCAAGAGGAGGAGCTGGGCGAACAGCAGAGGCAGTGAAGAGAAGTGAGAAAAGAAGCAAAACTGAAACTTTGAGCACCATATTTGCAGAGTGAAGAAGAAGCTGAGGAGAAGAAAGAATAAGGTAAGAGGGTATTATATAAAAGGGTTTAAGAATTACAGGATTTAGTACTACTGTTCTTCACATATCCCTATGTTATATATATTTGTTTTTTTTTTCCATTCGGTGTCTCAAGCCTACATTGGAGCTTCAATTAAATTCGAACCGTGCACTACAAGCCCCATTTGGGATAGCGCTCCCAACAACATTTTCTCCATACCCAGGGCTCGAACCCATGACCTCTGGTTAATGGTGAAACACTCCCACTAGAGCACCACAATTACTGTCAGTTTTGGTTTTAAATCTATGCTATTTTTTAATAAATTGAAAATTTTCTAGTTTGAAAATTTTTATATAGTATAAATATATTTATGTTATGATATACTAAGAATTACAAGTTCTAAAGTATCTTTGATATGTAACCCCCTTTTGTCTAATTGAATACCACTATATAGTAGAATATCCACCAATAATAGCTACTGCTCAATTGAATTTTGTTTTTTTCTTCTGAAAAAAAAGTAGATTTAATATTTAAATCTATGAATTAAATATTTAATATAAATTGTATTATATATTAGTAAAAGCTATAAGTCCCAGATCTATTACCTATAACTATTATTTTCTTAGTCCTAAATTAGTTATGTAAAAGCTATAAGTCCCAGATCTATTAACTATTATTTTCTTAGTCCTAAATTAGTTATCATAATTATGCTTTTTGAGAGGTACTTTAATTAAGTTTTGAGGATAAATTAAATCAAATTAATTCAATATTTTATAATTTAAATTTAAAAATTAGAGCAAATTTTTCTCATATCAATTTAATTTTAAAATATTTATCAAAATTCATATAATATTACTTTTGAAAAATAAAAGATGACAATTGATTTAAGAGTATAAAAGTATATTCAAAATAGAAAAACCATACCTATATATTTATATTGCTATCGAAAATATTGAATTTAGATAAGTCGTACCCTTTTATCGAAAATTAAAAATTAATTAGAGATGGTGGGGACAGAGAAGTGAGGGAGCCATTCAAGGCACTCATAATTTTGACGGTATGTCTAAAAGACAGGTCCCTATGTTGCTTTAGAAACTTTGAACATGACTTTATTTTCTCCGTAATCCATGCAACAAATAGTAAACTAATTAGATTTTTAATTGCATTATTCTACTTTAAGTAGGCGTTTGACCATGTGATATCATATCACGATATGGTATTTTGAGATCGAATCAGTGTTTGAACATGTGATTTTACGCTGATTCTATATCATGATATGTGATTCCATATTTTCCAAAAACCATGATATGAAATTATTTGGGAATTCCATATCATGATTTGAGATATTTTAATACAAAAATTGATCTACGAGTTTATATTTTGTTAAAACAACCCCACATTTATATCTACTAACCATTTATTTCATATGTAAATAAAATTTATAATCACATCATTACTTTTTAAAATTTATTATTCTCACCAACATAAAATTTATTATTCTCACCAACATATAGTCACTTTAACTCACACCAACCAATTGTTGAGTAATAAATTTGTTCTGTTCATTTACTCCAACACTTAATTTATTATTTTATGGCCTTAATAAGTGCACATTTATATTTTATGTGTATGTTATTAGTATTTAGTTACATATTTCCTATCAACTTTGTTTACAGAGATAATATTTATTTTATGACTTTGCATTGTCTTGGAAACACTATTTTTATTACTTTTTCAAACATTATTTTTATGAAGTGCATTCTATAATGCTTCCAATTTATTTTATGTTCACTAAACTAATATTGATATATTTTTTATTTGGTATGATTGTGTTGGTGCAATTGATGGAACATATATATAAGGGGAGGTTCCTAAAGTGGTGCAACAAGCATATCGTAATCGCAAAGGAAGAACATCACAAAATGTCTTATGTACTTATGATTTTGATATGCGATTTACCTTTGTTGTTGCTGGTTGGGAAGGTACTAAACATGATAGTAAAGTACTTGAGAATGTACTTGTTGAACCAACGTCACAATTTCCATTTCCGCCACATGGTAACTTTAAATTACATCCTTAGAATAAATATTATTTATTTACACAAAAATGTCTCATTTACGTCACATATGCTTTTAGTAATTCTTTATAAAATATTTGTTGGTAGATAAATATTATGTTATTGATGCTGATTTCCGAAACACAAAAGAATTTTTAGCTCCATACAAAGGACTACGCTATCATTTGCAAGATTACCGAGGAAGTGAAAGAGAGCCTCAAAATGCCAAAGAATTGTTTAATTATAGGCACTCATCTCTGCGCAATGTGATTGAACAAACTTTTGGAGCTTGGAAAAATAGAGATTTAGAATACTGAAACAAGGCATGAACCATTATGATATTGATACACAAGTGAAAATTGTCATAGATTGTGCAGTGTTACATAATTATTTGCGAGAATACCAAAGTACTGATGAAATATTTATGGTCTATGAGCATGAAAATATAGTTGCGGATGATATTGACCAACAAATGGTTCAAAGTAACAATGTTGGTTCGTCTTCTCGGTCACATGATCGAGAAATGCAAGTTCAACGTGAGAAAATTGTCCGTACTATGTGGGAGGATTATATTAAAGACTAGTATACTACAATTTATGTTCATTTTTTTTTATTAAATTAAAGTTAGATGAAACAATTACTTAAGTGGAGAACAAATAGCTTTGTAATAATTTATTATGTGATTTTATAATTTTTTGTTTATTTGATAAGATTGAATAAACAATTGGGGCTATTTTAATAGTTTTACAATTTATGGGATTTTTATGTTTATGAGAAAATATACCACACAAAAATTCCATATCGCATGTCCAAACAAAACTTCAATCATCTCATGATGATTCCATATCATGATTCCATATCGCATGGTCAAACGGGCCCTAATGAAACTTTACATGAAATAAGTTGCGTTCAAATGAGTATACAGTAAAACCTCACTAAATTAATACTCGATAAAACAATAATCATTCTAAGACAATAATTTCCTCCGTCCTGACTTGGGTCAATAGAAAAAATCACTTATTTCGATTAGATAATATATTTTCAAAAGACTCCTATATAAATATATGGTCTCACTAATATTATAAATTAATAATTTTTTAAAAGTACAAATATATCTAAGAAAATTTAGTGAAATATGATTCTATTATGTTCTGTTTTTTGTTAAAATTTAAATCTAGTTGAAGCTCATCTCTAACTTTTCTTATTTCATCCAAAAATTTCGATGTTGTCTTTCTAATTGCATCATAAAATTGTGAAGAGTTCTAGATGCAAGTTCTTCCTTACGCGTAACTAGTTCCAAATGTATTGTATCTTCAACTTTATCATCAACATTGTTTTTCCAATGATAACACAATTTGTTCTAAACTATGGACCTCTGAACGTGTATCATTTTCACCGATCCAATAGGTTATTAACGTTCATGTTATTGCGGTAACCAAGATCATTAATCATGATCTCAAGTTCATGAATGACGTTTTCACAAGTGAGTTCTTTCAAATTATTTGAAATTTCATTCTTGAACAATTTTTTCGGTTTCAAAATACTCTTTAAATTAATAAATATTAATTTATCGATTAAATAATACATTTACAAAATAATAATATTTCACGATTCCGCCTATATTAATTTAGAGAGGTTTTACTGTATTTGAATTAATACTATACTACACTCATATACATATTTCATCTTTCTATAGTTCAAACTCTTGGCAAGGTTAGAATAGTATAGCTAAATAATTATTTATTACTTATAGTTACTTTTCTCGATGCAATTAGCAAGATAAATATTTTTTTGTGAATAGAAAAGATAACAATTATCAACTGAATGTAATTCCTCCGTTAGAATGGATAATACTTGTTTCTACTGTAGTAAAATCGATCGGTTACGCTTCTTAAAAAAAGAGAGTAGAAAATGAAAATAGTCTAATGTTTAATTATTTAGTTTTGATCAATAATTTTTCAATTCATTTAATAATGAGACTTTTTAACGCAAATCAATCCCCTCAATTTGTTAGGGAGAATACCGATGCCTTAGCAACGACACAATTGGATGGCTACAATAGAAATAAATAGTGCTAGTGGATTAATAGGTACTTTTTCGTATTTGATTAGAGATCTTAAATCGAGTTTTGAATATAGAAAATCATTCAGATTAGTGGAGTCGCAAAACGAAAATCAAACATTAGGCAGGAAATTAAAGAAAATAAGAAGAAAAAAGAAGATGGCTTCATGAATGGGATTACTGATTAGGAACCACTCAGTTTTTTTTTTAAAATTATTTATTTCTATTTGATACTTAATTTAAGGTCTGATTAATTAATTATATTCAATTTGGCAATGGAAAATCTCATTATTGGAGTAGAATACTACCTATTAAAAATGAAAAAAATTTAAAATTCAAATTCAAGATTTTTTCCTAAACATGGATGAATATTTATGTGTAACCTTTAATTGTAATATTTGTTTTTTCACACATATTTGAATTTGAAACTATTATGGGATATCCACGTGAAGTTGGTTATTGTTTTTTGGAGTTTTCAATTATGTTACGCGGAAATTGGGATATCTGGTGTTATTTGAATTTAAGGATCGATTATAATACCAACGGGGTTATGGTGCGTTGATGGGAGTGTTTCACTCTAAACCAGAGGTTTCGGGTTCCATTTTTGGGTATGGAGAAAATCTTGTTCGAAACGTCACCCCCGAATGGGTCCTGCAGTGCATGATCCGGATTTAGTTGGGGCTCCAATATGGGCTTCGAACACCGGGTGGGAAACAAAAAAAGGATCGATTATGATGGGATCCAAAGTTGTGGGGGCCAATTTTGGCGTTTAAGAAAAAATTGTGGGGTTGTTGGCGTGATTTACTCTTTTTGGCATGTGCAATCTTGACATTAGCACTTTCCTCCCTGACCCACAAGCAGAGGGGACGGGTATTAAACTATAAATTCGACGTGAATTATTAGTTTCATTCTTAAATTAGTGACAATTTTAAAAATATCATTTTATTTGATTAATTGAACACAAATATATCACCGATCTTGCAACATGAGTGAAATACACTCCTAAATTCTCATCAAGTTTAGGAGTAGTTTCAACACTTCTCTCAGTTTTTTATTAAGAGTTTTATGCTCCTACACGAATTTGCTTGTTTGAGACCA